>VYZP01027893.1:0-14899 GCA_013400635.1 Hypocryptadius cinnamomeus
TAAGAAATTGTTCCCTGTGAGGGTGGAGAGACCTTGGAACAGGCTGCCCGGAGCAGCTGTGGCTGCCCCTGGAAATGTTCCAGGCTGGATGAAGCTCCAAACAAGCTGGTCCACTGAAAGGTGTCCCTGCCCATGGCAGGGGCATGGAACTGGCCGATCTTTAACCATTTGTGATTCTGTGATCATTGTTGGAAAGCTTTAAAATTCCTCAGAGGAGTCTCGAGGACAGGCACATTTGCTCATGCATTTTATGTTGGATAAGAAAACAGCTGGTGAGACTGCAATGAACCTACAGAGTTGGAATGACTGGCTCAGTTGACTGTTTTCCTGCTGCTCTGGGTGTTAGCATCCCAGAAGATGCTGCAGAAACTGTTACTAGAAAGACAGCAAATATGTTATTAAGTATGGTTTTTCACTGCTCCAGGACAGAAGTAGTGAATGTGTGCTGGACCATTTCTACAGTGAATTTCATGATAAAAAAGACATTTGTACATTAAAAATTATCTTCAGTGTCAAGAGAACGGACTTAAAGTAAAGCTGGGAAAAATGTCTTCTGGAGAAATAATTACATTTTTGCTTCTACTTACTTTTGGAGAACTTCTGGCCAACTCAGGCCATTTCACAGGGAAAAATACTAGCATTTATTCCAACACACAAATTTTGCAAAAAGCCTGAATAAATTCCTCGGGAAAATTAGAGAAAAAAATTAGAAACATTTCTTCTGAGAACCACATTTAGATTTGTGGTTTATTCAAATGCATATTATGCAATTTTTTAATCTTCACCGTTTGAGCAGATATTACATATATTCATTGAACTGCTCCACTTAAAATCATGTATATTCTAAATCCTCCTGGCTATCAGAATCCTGAGTTAGTCACTAATAAGCATGTCTCCAGTGGGGTTAGCCAAATCCACCCAATTTCAGAACATTTTTCCACAGAACAATTTGTTATCACTATCACGTTTAGTGCAAAGGTCTCATGATAGAGGATAATGTATTAATTGTTGTTTAATCTCACTACTTCTTGATTAAAGTAAAAGTAGAGCCTTTAAAATTCTATCTGAAACATCAGAAAGTCTTTTTTTTTTCTTGTTTCCTCCCACATGTACTAAAAGAGAGGCTTCCATTTGACCTGGAAAATCAAAATTTAAAGGGAGGAACAGGGAGCTATTGTTCACATTTCCATTACCTTCTGGTTTCAAAGTAAAATGGCAAATAAATAAATTATTAATTAACAACATGATTTCAGGCAAACCTGAGTAGGAGTTCCCTCTTTCTGTTTGGCAATTAAATTAATTAGCCCCTTATCTTGCAAAGCTTAATTGTGTGCCTGAGTCATGTGAGACTTGATATTCATGCTGAAGGTTAAATTCACTTATCAGGGCTTGCAGTGCTGAACTTTCTTGGGTGAAGGCAAGGCAGCAGACACACAGGCAGGGTTTAATGGGATGTTAGGAATGGCAGGATGATGAGAGAAGAGGTGAAAAATCACCAGCTGACAAGGACTGGGGAGTAGGTGGGTGGTCGAGCTCAGCCTCCAAGTGAGCACGACTGGAAAGGAGGCTAATGACTTTCATTTGTCTGGCACAGTGCCTGGGGAAGATAGCAAAAGGTACACCTAGAAGTTGTGCATTGTCCAATCTCCCTGAAAAGCAGACTAAGGCTCCAAGGACTGCAGAGGCTGAGAGGAGAGCTGCAGGTATAAGGAAAGTCATATTTTGTTAAAAATTCTATTCCACAAACATTATGTGTTTTTCCAGTTTGTTTCCAGACAACACTGCCTATTTTATATTTTTATTTTTTAATTTGGACAGTTATTTTAAAAGAGCTGCAGGATCCTAGCATTGGAACTTCTTTTTCCATGTGTGTAAGGAAGACAAAAAAATCCCACTTTTATCACAGCTGTTGTATTGCTCTCAAGGCAGAGACAAGCTGATGTGTCCAGCATTCAGGTGTGTATCCCATGTTATGTGTGATCAATCCATATCTCTTTTTCCCATTCTCTACATTCTTGGACTGTAGGATGTTTAGGGAGGGACTCATGTGGACTGCCTGGTTGCTACCACAAACCAATATATTAAAAGTTCACTACCTTACAGCATTGTTAGGAATCAACAGATAAATTATCTGCTTCCTTAACTTTATGGAAAGGCACAAATATGCAAAGCCTTAAAAGTCAAAACTACCTTAGAGGAGATGTAGGTATAAATCACAATAATTTTTTTTTTTTTGAGAGAGGAAGAAAGGTAATTATTTCAAAGAGAACTCTAAAATAAAAAAATATTACTTTCAAGAACTAAAGAAGTGATTCACAAAGTGGGGAATACAGGGAAGAACAATAAGAAAGCTATCAAACAGCAATTACAACGTCACATGCTCCCTGAGGACTTCTTAGACTTCTTGAGGAATTCTCTGGTTATAAATTCCTGCTGTGATCCAAATCCTATAGCATGACTTATGGTCACAGAATCACAGAACTGTTTGGTTGGCAGGGGCCTGTGGAGATCATCCAGTCCAACCCTTCTGCCAAGGCAGGGCCACCCCCATGGGTGCCCTCCCTCCACCAGACACACACACCTAAACGGAAATACTGTTTTTTCTGACTTAAAATTTAGATGGAATTACTTGAAATCTGCAAGTCCTCTGGGTACCTCCTATAAAATGGGGTTCTTCAGTTCTGTCAAGCGAAAAAGCTTCTGGATAAAAATAAATGACACTTTTCTCTGCATTTCCTGACATGCTGCTTACTCTACTGTTTAACCTTCTGCCTTGCCTTCAGCATCTTCCTTCCTCTGGTCAGAATCCATAGTTTTACAGGCACATTGCTGATGCCTTAAAATCCCTTTGTAGTTCCTCGTAGAAGAGGTGATGTAGTACTACATTCTTTGTTTACTTAGTTGATTAAAAAATTTGGTAGGTAAAAGAAAAAATCTACTCAGGCTGAAAAACTTATTTTAAATGAAAAAAAAAAAAGAAAAAGGAAGAGAAAAAAAAAAAAGAGAGAGACTGCTCCAATCTGGAACAAAATGTTTCATTTCAGCAACAATAGCAGTGTTTTTTTCACAGTTGCTCAGATTGAAATGGTTCACAATGAAAATTTTGAACTCAAGTAGGGGGAATATAAGAAAATGTCCTCCATCTGATTTTTCTTAGAGGGGGTTTGAAAATCCAAGTTTAAAACCTAATTTTGATGAGCAAGTGTTTAGTTTTGGGCTTAAAGGATCATTTGAAAGCAAATGTCTTCACCATACTTGTATTCCCAATTCTAGGGGTGTCCTCTGTTTTGAACTCCCTCTGAAGAGGTTGTGCTGGGGGCTTGATACCATGCTCTGCACTGCAGCAGATGCATTACAATCTCCCAGCCTTCACACAGTGCAAATCCAGGAGCTCCACTGGCCTATAAACACTGGAAATTAATGACATGACAGCCTCAGGAAATAGTGCTTCAGATATGCAAGTGCCTCATGGGAGGAACTCATTACTGGAGTTACAGTAAATTGCCACTGAGTGAATGCTGGAGGAGCTTCCCACACTTCATAAGCTTGCTCTTGTCTGATTTCAAGGGATAAGTGAGTTTTGGCATGATTAAATACTAGGAATTGTGGCCAGCTGAGAACACTGGTGGGGATAGCAGAGCACAGAGTGCATTGTGGCAGCTTTCTCCAGGTTTTGGTTATTGGACTTTGTGTCCAGCTGCTGAGCTAGGCAAGTATATTCTAGTGGAGACCCTGCTGCTCAGATTTTAGGCTGGTTTTGTATATCTATGAGCTGCTGGGATTTTGGGGATGGGGGGATGCAGAAAGCTGTACTACAGTTATTTTATTTTTGGTCCCTTGCAGACTCAGTGTGTTTGACTAAATATATATCAAGAAAGAAGCCAAGCCTGAACAGCTGCTTGCTTTGCTGGATAAGACTTATATTTTCATTTAAAAAGCTATTTTTTTGCCTGTCTTAATGTTAACTGACATAATAGCAAAGTTAATTGTCCTGAAAACACCCTGCCCTGAGGTGTCATCTCAAAAAGCGTTTTCAAATGAAAATTAAATCAGTCAACAATTAAAGTGCCATAAGGACAAAAGGTGTCTCATGTCACACCAGATTAGACAAAGAGTTTTGTGCTGGCCAGAACTTCCCTTTTCACCATTGCAGTGTTTGCCTCATTCATTATCGTGGTTCTCCTCAAAATCAAGCTCTTAGCTCTAGATGTGAAAGTTCAGAATTGCAGTTGTCATCCAGAGAAGATGGCAAATTCCCCTTTCCTCTTTCCAATGGGCTGGTGAAGGAAAGGTGAGCACTAATGCTGGGAACATGGGCATTGTATACCCTTGTGCTGGCCTGTTCAGACACACATTTGGTATGGATGCAGCACTGATGGAAAACAAGGGGCTTCTTCTCATTTTTATGAAGATTAGTGGTGCCCATCTGTGGTCTTAGACTGCTTAACTGCCTGTTTTTAAATATATTTGTAGCAGAGAAATGAGCTGTAAAAAAAGCAAATGCTGCCTTAGTAAAGTTTCAAGTGTGGTGGGAAAACAATGGAAAAATGTATTAAACAGAACATTTCCCAGCCCAGAATTATATGTGCTGGCATACCCAGGATTAAACTTATCTTCAATTATTGCTAAATTGGCAAAATACTAACCTGCACCTTTCTAGTCCCTGTCCTGCCATTTAATATGAGTTGTTGTTGAGGCAAGATGCAGGTTTAATGCAAGAATTAGTGGGCAGAATTCTCTGCCATAGGGATGTGCCACTGCAATGTCATGAGCTTTCTTTAAGGCATAAAAGTGAAAACACCACCCACAAACATCCAGGGGTACCCAAATATTGGTATATTCAGTGTTCATTGTCCTGTTAACAAGTTTCTGCTGCTCACTGGATGACCCAAGCAATACTGTGTCCTTGAAAATAATTTTTTTCCTCCTCCTCTCTTTGTCATCAAGAAAACATGAGTTTTAGTCTGCACTGTCATATTTCAAATGCCTCTAAACCAGAGCTCTGCAGGAAATGCTACATTTTGGCTCAGCATCTTAATGCCTGGTGCTTTAGCTCAGCAGAGGGAAGGAGGAGACAGATATGAGGGGGCCAAAATGCCTCCCAACTGCAGCTCACTGGGCTCTGAGTGAGAGCTTTTGTGTGCATTCTTCACATTGTGAACCATTCTGTACTACACTGGGGACTTCAGAGGAATTTCTCACAGCATGGGCAGACGGTGGCTGTGATGGAGCTGCCTTCGTTTGGCCACAAAATTTAATTTCTGTTCTTGGAAAACTGAAGAATGTCACTTATTCACCTTTCTAATAAAGGTATTCAGGGGTGCATGGGACACCAGAGAAACAAGGGGTTTGCCTGCTGAAAGATACATCCTTTTCAAAAGTTTCTCAAAATCCAAGGGCAGCAGGAAGAAAGATGTTGAGGAAAGACTGTCCTTAACAGGATTGTCTTTTCTGTGCACTTGAATGGCTCAAAGCTTCTGCCTGTTGGATGTGACACCTCTCTGCAGAAGCAGTTCAAACTCATACTCAGCCCAGGGCAGGTCCACCCTGGCTGCAGTGTTTCTTAACTTGGGGACAACATCTAGATGTGATTAAAAATGGGATATAGGGATCTGCACTCCTTCATACCCTGAAGTGGTGCACAGGGGTGTTGTGTGCTGCTAAACAGCTGCCAAGTCCTGCTCTGGGAGTTTTCCACAGAGGGAGAAGCTGGAATTTATAAAGATAGATATTTTTCTGTGTGTATTCAGTGTCAGTGGAAGAACTACAGAGCAGAACTACATCTCTTCTGCCTCAGCATCTGTCTCCCTTCTAATCTGCTCATTGCTAACAATCCCTTTGGAATCAGATAAGATCTATTTCTGTTCTACTGTGAAAAGTGCAAGTAGAAAGACAACCAATCATCGAGAAAGAAATTTAGATTCACATCTGCATTAAGAAAGGGCATGCAATTAGAAAGATCATTCGTTGTTTTAGTCAGTTTGTATGATGGGGTAGACAAGGTAATGAATTAAAATCAATCTGTGAATGGAAAAGGAAAAGGGAAAGACTTCCATCCTTCCATAAACTTTTTGGTTTGTTTTACTGATTTTATTTTGTTATGTTTGGTTTTGCTGGGAAGGAAGGATTTGCAGTTGAAAAGTTCTTACCCAGAAATTTTTCTGGAAGATAACTCTGGTGAATCTGATCAGACAAAAAATTTTTATTGTTTTTTCCCTCTCTCTTCCAAAGGGGGATTCTCCCATGCTGGAGTCCCATCATGGGACTAGAGCAAGTCTGTAAGTCCACATTAACAGAGACCCCCCCTGCAGAGCTGCCTCCAGCTCTGGGCCCAGCACAGGAAGGACAGGGAGCTGCTGGAGCCAGGCCAGAGCAGGGACACCAAGGGGATCAGAGGGATGGAGCAGCTCTGCTGGGAGGAAAGGCTGAGGGAATTGGGATTGTTCAGCCTGCAGAAGAGAAGGCTTTGGGGTGACCTCATTGTGGCCTTCCAGTGCCTGAAGGGAGCCTCCAAAAAAAATGGAGAGAGACTCTTGACAAAGGCCTGGAGTGACAGGACAAGGGAGAATGGCTTCACACTGACAAAGAGGCAGTTTAGGTTGGATATCAATAAGAAATTGTTCCCTGTGAAGGTGCTGAGACCCTGGCACAGGTTGCCCAGAGAAGCTGTGGCTGCCCTATCCCTGGAAGTGTCCAAGGCCAGGCTGGATGGGGCTCTGAGCAAGCTGGGCTAGTGGAAGGTGTCCCTGCCCATGTCAGGGGGGTGGAACTGGATGATCTTTAAGATCCCTTTCCAACCCAAATGATTCTATGATTCTGTGACTCTTTGATCTCAGTTTGCCATATCCTCAGTGGTTCAGGCTTCATCACCTTGGAAGCAGCACCACGGCAGTTCCTGGTGTTTGAGGCAATTTACTGCAGCTCTGACTCAGGTGTAATGAAATGGTGACAGCAGCATTACCTCACTTTGGGAGGAGCAGGAAATGGATTATTTTGAGATGTATGAATCCCTATTTGAGCAGTTCCTCTGGTTGTGACCCACACAAAAGACAATGGAATCAGCCTAGGTCCATTTTTATAAGATGCTGGCAAATGTGGGAAGCACATCCATTTCACTAGGCTGGGTGAAGGGGTGCCCTGTGGACAATGTTAGTGGACACTGTGGTGTTGACAGCACTACCTTCCCAGTGACACAAACCCATCTCCTAATCACTCATGCTCTCTAAGAGATCAATTACACTTTTCTCAAGTGTTGTAGGGCTATTAACCTTAGCTTACTGATCAACTTCAGTGTGGTAAATTATAGCCTAAGCATCTGTGCTTTCATCTTGCAATGGCAATGGGATATAGGGATCTGCACTCCTTCATACCCTGAAGTGGTGCACAGGGGTGTTGTGTGCTGCTAAACAGCTGCCAAGTCCTGCTCTGGGAGTTTTCCACAGAGGGAGAAGCTGGAATTTATAAAGATAGATATTTTTCTGTGTGTATTCAGTGTCAGTGGAAGTGAGTAGGGATACCAAGCAACAAACAAACATGGGCTGCAAGGTATAAAACATTTCAAAGCACTAGAAACGTAAACATTCTTTTTGTAAATGAGTCAGCAGACATATGGAATAGCCTCAATATCAAAATCTATCTTTTTATATCCTCAGTGATCAAGCCTTTGAATTGCAGTTTGCTGAGGAAACTAAGACTGCTCCTTTCAACTGATTTCCTCTTCAGCTGACATATCTTTGGCCTCTTTCATTTGGCCCCTCTCATATACATTTGCTGTTCCTAGTCAGGAGCAGTGGTTGTTGTCTAAAGTCTTGTTGTGCCCTCCTCAGTGTCATGCAGAACCAGAGCCTCAATTCCTACCAAGAGATACAGCACTGATGATATTTTTTATTTTTGTCCTTCAGAAGCAATTCTGCCCAGAACCAGAAGCTGTCTTGGTACAAAATGACCTGGGCATCCAATGGGCCTTGATTCTGGCCAGGAGTCTGGACAAACTTCAATGGAAAATAAGGAGGAAAAGGGATTGGTGTGTCACTCCATCCTGTGACACACAGAACACATGGGCTGCCATGGCCTTGGCAGGTTCCCACTGCTCTTGCCACAGACTGTTGGGCCTTACTCATCCTTTGTGAATCACTGCTGTATACAGAACTTCATAGCACTTACAGCAGCCAAAATTGAGTGAATCACCTGGTTGTGATGTATTTGTTGGTATCCAGATTCTGTAAGAGTCACTTACTGGATTCAGGAGAAGGATCTGATGAACCTTGCTTCACTCTACTCACCCATAGTCCTCTTGAGATTTCATAGCCCCTGCAATGTTGCTGGTCCCCTACAGCCCTTCTCCACCCAGAGCATACTCCTCTCATGTGCAGTTGTAGCAACCCTTCCCAGATTTTTTTCTTGAGTATTGACTTTTTTTTTCTTGACTCACCATGTGCCAGGATCCCTTCCTCACCTTTCAGCCATTTGGACTGCCCAATGTTCACTTTTCTTGTGTATTTCCCTCCTCATCCTGGTCCTACTCTGCTGCTGCTGCTGCAGAATAGAATGATCTTGAGGCAGCAAAACTAAATGGTGCCTTTTGTGAGATGTGCTGGAAAGAAGGGCTCTGAGTAAGCTGTGAATCATGAGAAATTTCAGATTCAGAAGGCATTTCACTTAGAGGAGCTGTTTGAGCTCTGTGAGTTTAGTCCAGAAGAGGAACTAGTTTGTGTCTGCTAAACTTTACTTTTACCTGTGCAGGGAGCTGCACGAATTTCCTGGCCCAGGTGGGATGGAGAGAGGGGGCAGGTAGGACTGATATAACTGAGGCAATGCCTGGCCAACATGCAGGTGGAGGTGCTACATCCCTGGTTTTGTTTCCACTGCCCCCCACCCTGGTTCTGATTTTGTTCTTGGTAGCGAAAACCTTGGGCATTTCCACTGGCGACGCTAGGCAATGGAATTTGGACACAACCAGAGCAGCAAGCCAAGCTTTTGGCCCTTTTGCAAGTACAGCCTAATTGAAATTGAGCTCATGTTGCAGGACATGGGTTAGCCAGTGACAAACCAAGTTTCCACAGCACTGGTGTTCCAGAGCCTTCACAGCAGCAGAGGCATCACTTCTCTGTCACTGAAAGAACACCAGAGCCTAAAACCAGGAACCTCTACATGTTTATTATTCTGCCACTGTTCTGAAAGTCAGAACTTGAAAACATAACCTCTTTCCAGGCTGAAATATCTCCTTCCCATTTCTGACAGTGTTTCTTCCCTCTCCCTAAGTCTAATCAAGGGGTAGACCTCTAAAAGTACTCAGATGCAATACAGTCTAATCATCACTACTGTGTTAAAAAGTCAATGGCACAGAAGCCTCTGAGTAGCCAGCTTGGTAGTATTTATTGGGATTTAAGAGCTTACTATAATTATCATGTCCAGTAACTGCCTGGATTGATGTGTGAGGGGGAAAGAAAGGAAGCTGGAAGCACGTCTTGTTAGGGTATGCACAAGATCAATGAATGGGTGGGTGGGCAGATATGAGTAGATAAGATGTATTCTTTCAGGCAACTTTATGTTTTCCCAGCCAGCTCTTCCTGTTCTTCTGACATGGCCTTGATCTAACACAGATTAATCTGTGGATTGAGATCATGATGTGATTTTGTCCAGTCTTCATGCCTGTCATTTTTCAGTGCCTACATACTTCCAGAAATCCAGGTTTTCCGTGAGATTGTCTTCTTTTTTTGCTAAGAAAATGCTGCCTTAACAGGTGAGTTGCTAGCACACAAATCAAAATCACTGAAGAAAGTACATTTTACATGACTCTGGAAGCTTGTTGCCATAAAACACTTACAGCAGATTCCCACCAATACACTTTTCTCTCTTGGAAGTTCATAACCTTGCCAGGGTCTCTTTCCATCTATCCCAGTGGGCTGGATCTATCCTTTTGGCTCTTTCTATGGTACAAGTTTCTTTCTTGGTCTTTGTTGGAAGCCATAGGAAAACCTGAAATGTCCTAGCTTTTTGGGTCTTCATCACAGTCTAAGCCAGACATCATCTCTAATCATTCTATTATTTCCAGCCAGGTGATTTTTAAATTTTTTTCCTGAGAGAAAGAAAAAAAAAAGCAAGTCTTGTTTTAATTAATCTTTTCTTAAGGTACTTTGCTGCCTTGAGGTCGAGGATAAACTAATTTTCAGGATGATGGAGTCACATTATTTGGTGAATTTGCCACTTCTAATGTAACATTTCTGAAGTGTAAAATAGATTTTAAACTCATGGAAAGTCAAGCAGGAAATGTGCCATATAGGTTCATGACCACATTAGAGTCTTCTGATACAGATCTACATTCCCTCAGTCTATGAAAGAAGAGAAATGGGATTTTGATATTTTTAGGTGCAAAGCGGCCTGAGACTAGACATGTTTTTTTTGGTTTTTGTTAATCTGGGATTTTCATTGAGCTCTTGAATGTTTATTTCATACTCTTTATGATTTTTGCGGGGCTTCCCCATCTGCCTTTCCCTTGTTCTGAGATCCTCCCCATCTTCTGTCTCAGGGGAGCCTGGCTGCCACAGCAGTCTCTGATGAGATTAGTCACAATAATGCTGCAGAGCTAAGCTCCTTACACTCAAGTCTGGGAGAGCTGGTAATACTATCCAAAGAGCAAAAGGCTAAAGCAATGTTTGGCCTGTGTTGTTTCATTGAAATTACGGCCTGAGGGGGTGGTGGGCAGATGTGGTTTTACCACCCGGAACCACTTTCTCAGAATCCAACCACCAGGAACCACTTTCTCAGAATTCCAACCAACAGATTGGTTGGAATTAACTTTAAATATCATCCAGTTCCAACTCCTTGCTCAGAGCTCCATCCAACCTGGCCTTGGACACTTCCAGGGATGGGGCAGCCACAGCTGCTCTGGCCAACCTTTGCCGGGGCCTCACCATCCTCACAGGGAACAGTTCTTTCCAATATTGAATCTAAACCTGCTCTCTGTGAGTGTGAAGCCATTCCCCCTTATCCTGTCCCTCCAGGCCCTGGTAAATAGTCTCTCTTCATGTTCCCTCTCCTAGTAAACCAGTAGGAATTTTCTACAGTTACCATCTTCACCACTTTTGTGTCATCTCACAGTGGTGCTGTGAGTTGCCCTGTGAATTAAAGTGTGTTATTTTGGCTGTGACTGGATAAACATTATATTACAATTTTGTAATCCTCTCTACAGTAGGATGCCCTGGCACAACTTTCACTGCCTTCTCATTGACCAAGAGCAGGTTTCGATTGAAAATTATGATGAAATCCTGGCTAGCAAAATGTAACACTTTGAAGCAAATAAGCCTGTTTGGGATCATATTTTGACATATAACATCTACTTGGGAAAGTCACAGAAAGAAAATGTAACACAGCAAAATACTCCAAGCTACAATTTAAGTTTAGGCCACTGAACATTGCATCCTTGCTCTCTATGGACAAGAAAGCTCAAATGAAGAGCCTGTGTGAAAGGATTTTTCTTATTTCCACATCCATCTTTGCACATTTGCATTATACAAGCAGTTCCCTAAAGGCCAGCCCTGCGTTCAAAGAACACACTTAGCACGAATTGCTTCTGGCAGGGAAGCTATTCCTAGCTTTACCTTGAACAGGTAATATTCTAAAATCAGCTTCATTTAAGCCTGAAAAATACACAGAGGAGGTTTGAGAAAAATACACAACTTTTCACTGTTGTTATTTTTCATTATGGGGTGCATTGTGTTCACAGGGCACAGTTTTGGTAGCAGGGGTGACAAGCTGTTGGAAGCTCCCCCATGTCCAATAGAGCCAGTTCCACATGGCTCCAGGATGGACCTGCCACTGGCCGAGGCTGAGCCCATCAGAGATAGTGGTAGCACCTCTGGGATAACAGATTTAAGAAGGGGAAAAACCTCACAACTGCACAATGGTAGCTGAAGACAGAAGTTCAGTGTCTGAAAACCAATAAATACTTAGGAAAATACCTGTCTCCAAAGATCTAGGAGATATCTGAACTGTGTCAATCTTTGATGCACTAAGTAAATAAATCTTTAGAATTAACCATCAGATTTCTGTCCACACTTTGCTGTTTCACTGAGTCTTGTCTAAGACACCATTACTGAAGCATGTCCTCCTGTAATTTGCACTGCCTTTTTATCTACATCCAGATGGCCAGTGCTTGTGTTCACCCATTCAGGGACTTCTGTGTCCAGTGGGTTCTTGCAGCTCAGGAAAATAAAATACTATTGAATTCTGGAAGCTTTGGAGAGTTTAACTGCTGTGCTCTGAAATGCACCTCCATCTGTCCACCTGAATTTCTGCTCTTGCTTCACCCATAGTAAAAGCAGCACACGAAAACCCTCTCCTTCCTTAACTTCTCAGGTTTGTGCTCCAAGATAATCAACTTAAACTTCTCAGCTAGGTCAGCTTTTTCTAGGTACACACTACTGCCTGTTATTTCTGTTGCACAGATAAGCACAGGCATGAAAATCCTGATTTACAGGAGTTAAAACTCCAGCACAGCTCAGCAAAAACACTGCAAAGCCTAAATGAATGCCACTGGGTTGGGAAAGGTAATTTTAACTGCAAGTGACTTGAGTTTTCTGTGCATTTGGAAATACAAAATGATCCCTTGGACTTAGCTGAAATAATTTGCAGGGGTTTTGTATTGTTTTGTTTTGTTTTCAAGTAAAACCAAAAATTTCTTACGGATGTTTCACAAGTATGCAGCAGGATAGCACACTGCTGATCTGTAATAATGCAGAACCTGACACAAGAAGATGAAAGCCACATTTTAGATATGATGCTTTCATATCCCTTTCTTTTTTCCTGTTGTTCGTTTGTTTTGAATGTATAAACATTTTTTTGCAAGGGAGGATGTTGAAATGTTGGCATCCCTTGCCTAATTTGATTTACAACAGAGCATTGCATTTACTCTATGTGGTATCAGAAATGCTGTTTTATTTGAAAACTTTATCAAGCTCCCTGGAAAATTATTATGCTCCCTATCTTTCAGTACTACTCACTTACCTGCTGCTGGAGGCTGCTCCTTCAGGCTGTATCTGAACTTCCTGACCCTTTTTTTCACTCTTCTGGCATCCTCAGTGAGGAGCAAATCCATCAGAAGCTGTGGCTTTGCAGTGCACCAGGAGCTTGAATCTGGCTCCACAGTTCCCTTCTGCCACAGCCCCAAGGCAGAAGAGCAGGAATAGGGATTTCTGTAAAATTCTTCAGGTCTTGGAACAGGAACCATCATCTTGAAGTGTCCATCCCTGTTTATTTTCTAAGAGAGATTCACAGTTTCAGAGGGAAAGGAAGGTTGTGCTTTTATTTACATACCTTCAGGTGTTAATTTGAAGACATTCAGTGGCACATGGAAAATGCTACTTTGCTCCAAAAAATAGGAAATTGGAAACTTCTTCCTTCATAAAAGACAAGTTTTAACTCACTGTGCCTTTAGTGAAATGATTAAAAGCACATAAAGGGAATGAGAAATAAAATGGATATTTTTCATTGAACTAAATCTACCCATGGATATCTTGTGCATTCCTTGCTGTGATACCTGGCTCCCCATTTGAAGGTTGCTTTTGTTTTTGTCACAACTGAAAGTTGATTGGACTAATCTGCTAAAAACTCAAGCTTTTAATTCCACAGCATCATGTGCCCAAAAGCCAGGCTAATGCTGAGACACATCGTGATGAAAGTGGGTGGAGAGAGCAGATAAGAAAGGTACAATGCCAAGAAAATGTTCCATTTCAATGCTGCAGCAAGGGGTGGGAAAAGCACCAGGAAAATCCTAGCTGTTTAGGAATCTGAGGTTGGAATTTTAGCTGGCTCTGTAGATTGTCTTCAGGTCCACCATGTCAGTAAGGGCCAGCTGTCTCTGGACTTCTCCATTTGCTTGTTCCTGAGTTATTTGAATCCATGTGCTCGTATTGCTGAGAGCCCCACAACAGGAGATAACCTGCCACAGATCAGCTGCCAAGTGGGGGTTTTTTCCCTCTTTTTCTGCTGCTTCATAGTAAGATGCAGATTATGGAAAAATGAACTGGCTCATCTTGGCAGCGGGCAGTGCTGCATTGCCATCTGCTGCAAAGCCAAAGGTGTTCCAGCATGGAAGATGGAATTATAGGAGAGAGCTTGTGAGGGGTTTTGAATGAAAGGAGGGCTGCAGTGGAACCAGAACGTTTTGAATCACCAGTTCTTGCTAAATATCCAGAGTAAATGCAATATTCCTCATGCCACAGGAGATCCTTCTGGTTTATAATTGCATTCAAGACACCTCTGCTGGCAGGGAGCACCATTTCCCCCCAGCAGAGACAGAGAGCTGGGAGTTCCTGCTGCAGCTGGGGAACTCTCTAGGAGCAAAAAAGAGCAGCACAGCAGGGGAAGCAGTATGAAAGGACCTGGGAAAGCTTTCTTTTCTTTAGTGATCAAAGCTGGACAGAGCCAGAGGTCATGCTCCATCGGGAACAAACAGTACTGTTGCTCCCTCTCCAACTTCCCAGCTGTGTTGGTGAGTGCCAAACTGGAGAATTTTATATTTTTTTACTGGCACAGGATCAGGGCCACCTGAATTACATATCATATGGACACGCAAACTCCTGCTCCTCAGAGACTATAGTCTACATAGGAAAGGCAAGATGAAAGATGGGAAGGGAAAGAAAAGTGTGTGGACCAAGCTAACGCTGCTGCTGAGGGTCACAAGTGAGAACCAGGGTTCTGGGACTAGAATCCAGCATCTACAACTTCATCTAGGTTTTAGGATTTATTCTGTGGATGAGAAAAAGGTTACCCTTTAACCAAAGTTTGTCTCCAGTATCTCTTCAGTACCAGTTTTTCTCTGCTTCTCGCAACGTGTTTGAATTTCATGGACTCATAGAATGACTGGGCTTGCAAGAGACCTTAAAGATCATCCAGTTCC
>VYZP01027895.1:0-13414 GCA_013400635.1 Hypocryptadius cinnamomeus
CCCGCGGCTGTCCCGGGCGGCCCCGCCTGAGGCTCCGCCGCCCCCACGGAGGGGCCCGCGGGGACGTCGGGGCTGGGCTGGAAGCTGCGGCCGGCGGGCACCGGCTGTCCCTTCACGCGGGACCGCGGCTGTGCAGTTCCGCTGCTTTTTCTATTGCAACTCTATGTACAGTTTTATTTATGAGGATTCAGGGAAAACCGCCGGCCAGGAGCGCCCCTGCTCGGGGTCGGACCGGGCCGAGCCAGCGGGGAGGTGCAGCCAGGAGTAAGCGGAGAGCGCCGCTCGCCCAAGGCAGGGCAGCGACCGGCCCTGCCAGCTCCCCTGGGTTCGGGAGGAGGTGGGTGCGTGGAGGGGCTGCCCCATGCTCCCGACCCTTTCTTCGTTTGCATTTAAAAAGACAGATCCATGGGCTCAGGCAGAGTTGGTACAGAAGGGGAGAAACCCCGAGAAGGCAGAGCAGGGGAGAACAGGGAAACTTCCTCTTACAGGAAGGGTCAGGGATGGTCATGGCAAGAATCCAAGATCCCCTTTTGAAAGAAGTGTCCTTGTCTTCTGCCCTGCCCTTTGCAAAATTGCTGCAAAAAAGAGGCTGATTTTGCTTGTATTCATTCATTCATTCATTCATTCATTCATTCATTCATTCATTCATTCNCATTCATTCATTCATTCATTCATTCATTCATTCCTGTTTCTTTTCCTGATGTGACTGATTTAGTAAAAAATCTGGTTTTGACAGAAAAAACGGTGAGGTGAAATTTAAAAATAAATAAAGTCTTAAGAGGAGCACCTCTTCCCTTTCGAACTGCAGAGGTGCTGGGATTTCCCTTGCAGAGGCTCTGGGCAGCCCAGGACTGGACAGTGGCCACTCTGCTAGCTCCCAGCTCCCCTCACATGTCTGTAGACAATATAAAGCCTCTTACAGCATCTAGGGCCAGAATCAGTTCATTTAGCCCTCTCAGTCTTCATTGTATCTCATGGTTAAAAAATTGCATCATTATAAATCTGTTTGCAACAAATCTCACCATATGCAAAACCTCAAGACCTGCTGAAGCTCAGAAAGATGCTTGGGTTTGACCAAAGACTAACGCTGGCAAAAGGGCAAGAGGATTCCTGGGTCTTTTGCTCGGATACTTGCACAAAAAAGATTGGCAGTGTTCCCATAGATAAAATAACAGTATCAAAGTGGACAAAGGAACCAAGCTTAGACTTTTTTCCTATTTGTGCGTGGGAAAGCAAAACAGCAATGTGGAGAGGAATGACATCTGGATTTACGTGAAGGTGATTTTATTTATTTCTGGACAGGACTTTTATTTTGGACAAGCCTCCTTCTGCCCTGGATTTCTGCTGAGTGTTGGACTTTGGGGTGAAAAACCAATTATGGGACTAGGGGAGATAGACTTCAAGGGAACCTGTGAAGTGCACTGGGTCCCTGTCTGGAAGCCAGCCCCAGACACCAACAACTATTTGTCTTTGTTGGATGCTTGCTGGTTAAAACTAACACAGAGAGAAGATGAAGATGGATGTCTCAAGTCAAAAAGTTGCAATGAAGAAGATTTTTACTCTCTCTAATACTTTCCATCCCCCCAGGTGCCCTTCTGCTTAAGGCTTTCTTCTGAAGACTTCTGCTGAGGGACTGGGAAGTTACTGCTGATGGAAGCTTCGGCAGAGGTTGGTGGGAACCCTGGGAAACTACTCCCAAAAGCTGGGCAGGCAAGTTATGATGATGTTGTGGCAACAAGTCCATGGCTAAATGGGGCCAGGAGCCTCCTTGGCAAGGAAATGGATGTTCCCCATAGTGAACATCCGAAGGAAGGGACTTCCCAAGACAGAAGGGATTGGTCACACATCATAACCTGACTGTACCGGCAAAGGACAATGCTGCTAGAGGCTCACAGTTGTGCATGCACACAGGCACATTTTTGTTCTGTACATAGAGTTATGGTTCATGTCCTTTGGGCTGCTTCACTTCATGGCATAGCCCTAAAAATTCCCAGGACTGAAGTACTCGTGTGAAACTAGCTGCAACCAAAATATGTGGTTTGCAGTTCTTCATTAAAGTAATGACACCAAACAAGTGTTTATACTGCAGGCTGATCATTCATTCATCATTCAGGAAGTAATATTTCTGCCACCTTTTTTTTTTTTTTCTTTTAGGTGCTACTTAAAGCAGAATAAAGCAAAATCTGGTAAAATTAATGAAAATTTGAATAAATCAAATTTGTTTCGCAAGCTGAATTTTAAAGGCAAGTACACTACTAAACAACCCTTTTCTGCAGCTGTTTTTAAGGTCCATTTTTATGAACTTCTCTGTGACTACTCTTGGTTTTTTTTAATAATACAAATGAGCATAAACATGCAGCTGGAATAACCCATTTTTCTCAGAACACGTTTCACATCCAAACTTTAGAAAACAGCTGTATTTTCAGTTGCCTCCAAATTTCTCACATGTCTGTGGGGTTGCTTGTTTGTCAGCCTTTTATTTTCTTAATGATTTTGACATTTGTGCCAGGCACTTCAGGCCAGAGGAATGCTTTCTGTACTGCTGGCACACTCCTGCACTACCAACATGGAAAGAAAGATTCTCATTGATTTCAGTGGTGCTGAAACAAGCCATTAGAGCACACTAAGTCTTTTACAATGAATGTTTTTGTGACATATATTTTCCTGAATAAATAAATACATGTCCTGGCCTTGTAGCAGTGCACAGTTCTGTATCCATCAAAATGTCACAGACTGAATGCACAGAGATTTACTCTGAAATTAAGATGAAACCTTATGACTCTCTTATGGCAGTCTGAATTTGGTGGTATGAGCACAACTATATTCTGTCTTAAGAACCAGTACTTCACATTAATTGTGATTTCTGCTCACATTACGGGGCCAGTGTAATAGGATCTTTCTCTTCACAAACAGTTCTAGCTGTATGAGGATTAGATATTGCTCCTTTGCACTATTCTGTCAGCAAGCTACCCAAAGGAAGGAGCTAATGCAAGTCACGTGGCAATTCTTAAATAATTAAATAAAAATGCCTGTGATATCCGTGGGTGCACACACGAGACAAATAAATGATAGATAAGGTCTAAGATTCACTCATCTAAACTTAATCCCAAGAGTTGTGTCTCACACATGCTCAATTTGATGCCTAGCAGTTGGAAACAAGTTTTAGATTTGGCAGCTAGTTGTAAGAGCACAAGCTGCAGTTTTCACTGCAATCGGAACAAAATATTCCAGACTGGACTCAATAGATACCCACCACCAAATAATTTTTTACAAATTATGAAACTACTATTTCCTGGCCTTATTTTTCCTCAGCCATCATCAGAAACCACAGAAAGACCATTCTCTTTCAGTCATATATTAATTTTTACCTACTGACTGTTGCTCAAAGGGCCCCAGGCTACAAAGGGATATGAACAAAGTAATTTTTTACGTGTTCCCATTTTGCCTCAAACAGAACAAAAATATTGATTTGGAAGGCTTCCAAGAGGAAAAAAAGTTGTAAAATTACTGTTCCTAAGTGGTATATGTGAATGTAGAGATTTAATACCTTTTGGGCAGGTAAATGATAACAGAAGAACGCGCTTCTTTGAAAACCAAGTTTAGGCAAGAACCCAGGCTTGCCTGGGTATATGTCTTCCCAAGCGGACCAGATTTAGTATGTTACTAAATTGGAATTACAGCACAGGGAACACTTTGCTCAGGGTCAAACCAACGACTCTGTCTTATGCTATGAGCTGCACATCCAGGTTTATTTTGACCATGCAAGTAGCCAGAAGCAAGCTAAAAAAAAAAAAATACGCAATCCAACCCCCACATTTTAATCTCCTTTTGAAAGTGTCCCTCTCCATTATTTTTCGGTACAACCTGCAACTGTGGTTTATGCTAATAATGGTACATATTGCTAGCAGAGGAGAACAGACTATTATTTCTTCTAAGAAAAATCTTTGCAGACAAAATTACAAATTGCAAACACCTCCTTGGAGTTCCAAGAACTTGTCTCTAGCAGCTAAGAAATCATACTTATGATTTGTCCTGCACCACTCTGTTAGCCTAAGTACCAAGAAACCCCCAAGAACTCTTGAAATCCCTGATGACTGAAGAGAAATAGGTATGGAGAGAAACCCCAGATGAGACATGGCTGTTACCAGTTTATCATCAACAGGTGACTGAAGTTTAGGGGACACACATTCTGTTCTGTTTGCAATATATGGCTACATACAGCTATGTGTTTATGTGATTCACTCAATCTCAACCACTGGTTTTTTATAACTTTTCCTAATGTCAGTGACCTAAGGAGTCTTTGGCAAAGGAAAGTCACCCTGATAAAGAAAAGTGAACCAAATGACAAACCATTCTTCTCCCTATCACAACAATGTCTGCTATTCACATGTCTGCTTAACCACATCTATAAGATACCCCCCAAATAATTCTGGGAAATATATAGGGAAAAGATGCTTCACAGAGCCAATGTCCTACCGTTGCTTAGCTTTATCTGGAAGTCTTTTGCTGTTCTTGATCATCAGCCAAGTGAACAAAGTAACCCTCATCTGTAAATCTTCCTTGGCTGTTTAAGCCAATTTACTCTTACATGGAGTGTTAAAATCTCTGCTGGAGATACAGTCCTGAGACCTTTTTGTAAACTGGACAAGGCTTCCTTTATACTGAAAAAATTTAGACCACTGGTCCACAAAAGACCTTTTCATAAACAATTTTGGTACTCCTGTGTTTTTGTTTCTTCAAAAGACAACAGCCACTGGTGATTAGCGGATTGAAAACCACTAGTTTAAGTAAACAAACAAACACAGGAACAAATCCAGTCAATTTCTTTTCTACTAGCCTAGCAGACTTCCCACCACCTGGAAAATAGATCTTTTTTACTACGCTTCACCAGAAAGCATAGTGTTGCAAATAATAACTCAAAAAAAATTAATTTTCTTCTGAAAAATGTGGCATTTTTAACCAGGATGGTGTATCATGCCTTATGGAAGCGTTTAACAGGTCTAACTCAATCAGTCTGGCCTATGACCCTGACCTTAGAGTGAGACTCCTACACTGACCAGCATGCGGGACACACCTAACCTGGGTGCTTGAGCCCTTACACAGAGAACAAAGACCTTAGCAATGCATCAATTCATGCTGCTGTGGGTGAGCATAAAATGCCACCCACGTGTGAATTCAGTGGATCAGGAGACCTGCTTCTGTGGGGCAAAAAGAACCCAAATTCTTCTGCCCATACAGCCAATGAAGAACACCTGTAACCCAGTAATATGATTTTGGTGACATTAGCATAGCAGGAGAATCTGAGAGCTAAGGCTTTCCTGCCATTACTCTTCATCTTAACGGCTGTGCTGCACTAAATCTACATTCCTAATGCCTCTTTTTATGTTCCTTTAACAAGTAAGCTAGATTAAACACTATAAAGTTTAGAGTGGTATTCGAAAATAGATAAAAATATCACTAAATTTTTTAATGACTACTCAGATCCGATTTTGCCCAGTTACTGTTCAGATAATGGAAACACTTTCTAATCCTGGCAACCTCTAGTATTTGATCCATATCTTAAGCATAGATATTGGTATAATTATTTTTAATACACAGACATTTATAGATTCATAAATTACACAATTTATGTGGAGTGACATTTTCTTCAACATCCAAATGTATCAAATCCAATGATAATTATCAAACAGTGTTAAAAGCCTATCAATAAAATAATCTATCTTTCCCTTTAGAAATGCAGCTGAGTAAATGTGTAGTAGGTACATGACACCAATGAGCTATCAACCCCATTTTCTCATGCTGGAGAGACCAGCCCCCAACAGTGCAGGCAACAGGGTGACATCTTCTAATAGGTGCAAGATTTTGTAAAATTTTGTAATTGTAGTCAGCACTGTGAGAACTGTGACTTTAATTTCAGTGTGACCAGGCAGAAAGCCAAAAAAATAGGACAGGACTGGCTGAACACTCTTAATGTCATTCTCACTGAAGAAATGGACCACCTGGTGCTTCTGGTTGCTTTTCAAATGTAGCACTAAATCAAACAGATTTTTTAATCCGATTTGGGACTTTACACGTGCGAATTGTTGCAGCAAGAGTTATACAAGAAAATGGCTCTCACAAATCTGGTGTAAGAATAAATTTGAAAGAAAAAAGTAAAGATACAGTCAAACAAGAATAAAATCTTTACATCCTGTCTGCAGGTTGTCAGTGCCATTAATCTGTGATGCTGTTGTGTCCATCACCAGTGATCTAAGGCCTGCGACAGAGCTCACCCATCCCAGAGGCAGACAGTCATGCTTTCAAGAATTGAAGAACCTGCCTTTGGCCTGTTTTTCTGAACAAAAATTTCCTAAATTTGAATTTCATTGTATTTAATAAAAAGGTGATGGTATGATGGCATATGTAGGTGGAGTTGGCATCAGTCACATCGAGACAGAGACACCCAAATCTGCGGTCACTGACAGACTGCAATTTGTGTCATGAAGTCTTCATCAGCTGCAGCCTGAGCCTCACCAGGGGCCACATGATGTCCAAGCAGTGTCACCAATCACTCACATTTGCTGGATTTGTCAGTCTCAGGGCTCGCTCTGCATTGGTCCTCTTTGCATCCAACTCTGCTGATAGTTCAGGCAGACCGGCCATCTGACTCATCACTGTAAGTCTTCTACACCAGCATTACTTTAACCAAACACATTTAGTTCTAAACATCTGACTAAGAGGGTTTCAGATCCTAGCAACATTACTCTTGTAACTTTTGCCAGCCTCCAGGGAATTGAGAGGAAGTAAGGGATTTGGAACATCATGCATACACATGGCTGTTAGCTGGACTAGGCTGGAATTTAGCTGGATTAAGTTGAAATTTACCTAGCCTGTGCTCCCTGCACATTTATGTAAACTGAATATGGCTCACTTGGCTCAAAATATTTCTCAACCAGGCATTCCTTTTCCATGTCCCAGTGCGCAAAAAGATAAAAAAGTCCATCTTATTTGCAAAATGTTCTGAAATCATTGCTCCACAACTTTTTATTTCTGCTTGCTCTGTCTCTACAAAGACCAAAAAAACCACCTGGTGCTTTTCTCACATCCTTCTCCTGGTGCCAGGAAAAGGATCAATCTGATCTGCCACATCTCCTCACAAATCTCAGGGGGTACCCAGCCTCACCAGCTCATACCTATAACCAAAAAGACCATGTGTTTTTAATGTATATACATCCAAGTTATTTCAGTCAGCATATTTTTTTTTCTTTACCACAGTTGTACCCTGGGGAGAAACTATGTCAAGTATGAACTTCTACAGCTGTAATGAAGATATGGCAAAGCTTTTCTTGTTCCTTTTATGGAACAAGACAATGATTTTAGATGGAATAGATTCAACTTCTGAAGTTTCTGCTACGTTGTATCTACTGAATCAGTTCTCAGCCTCCCTTAAAAATACAGAATGGCACTCTGATGATCAGGCTATGTGTCTAAACTGGAGGTGTTGGAAAAAAAACCCAACAAACCCCACTAGAGAAAACTTCTTATTTATGAGATACACGGGGGAAATGATTCAGAAAATAAAGTCACTTCCATGTAAGCTTTTTAAAAGAAGAGATTTCCCATCTAGAGGTAAAAATTTTATGAAAGATCATTCAGCTCTGCAGCATTTAGCTGTAAAAATGGAAAAGCCCCTATAAACAATGGGTTGCTTCCACAAGGACTAAGTAATCAGGCAGAACCAGTCACAACTCTTTTGCTGAAGTGAAATGAACAGCATGAAAATCCAAGACTTAAGCCCCATCCTGGCTCAGCAGAGACAGCATTCATGCAAGGTCAGCAAGGCTCATGTTCCTGCTCCTGCATGTTTGTCTCCAGAAAGCAGTGGAAGTTGAATGGGCTGGCTTGGATCTGATGAATTCTCTACCAAACTTTCTTCTCAGGTGTTCTAAAAGGTCCACACATACGACTGATGAGAGGGTTTTGTAGGTGGGTCTTGCTTCCTCTCCCTTTCTTAGATAATTAAAAGGGTTTTGGTTTTATCCTGGTGTGGAATAGCAACACATTCTTAATCTCAAAAATCTTGTGGGACAAAGCAACTATTTCCTGCCCAGCAGGAAATAATTCACAGCACATTCTTCTTCCAGTGTGTTGCAGATAAATATTTCACTACACCTGCCTCTTCCCTCCATGCAGGGTAGGCAGTTTTGATAATTTCTACAGCAAGAAGGAGAAAGTACTTTCTTTCTATGCTGGCCTCCAGAAAAGGATTTAGACCCTCTCACAAGGAGCTTTGATGAATTAATACACCTCCTCAATATTTACCATGCTTGTCCAGAAACTGAATTCAATTGCAGCTCCTTAATTTTCCAGATAACATCTGTAGAGTTTGAGAAGACTTGCCTAACCAGTGCCTACAGTCAAACTGTGAATCATTATTCTTATTTTCATTAACAAGATGGATCTGGATTTTGCTACAGTATGAGCTACACAAATATCAGGACTGAACCTTTACAGACACTGCTGCAAGCTGGAGTCACAATTGCTGCTTTGACATTTGTGTCATTTTGACAATGCAGTCCAGATCCATGCTTTAAAAAAAAAAAGACTTGTTGGTGTCTGGTCAACTAGGGATTAAAAAAAAGACAAGTATGGAAACAGCCTGCTAACAGGTTGGATCCAAGGAAACCAAAGGCAGAGTTCGGCAGGAAGAGTAGAGGAAGGCAGGGTGGACTGTGCAGCAGCACAGGCAGGGAAACCAGGACAAACCTGTTGTCTCCCTTCTGGAAGATCCTGCTTGCAGGTCCCTCTGATCTGAGATTTTGTTTAAAAGTCAAATCCTGATCCCATAAAGCATAAGCTGTGTGAAACCTGTTGCTCTAAATGCACCACTTGTATGGAGAAATAAGCTCCATGGGCAGCTGAGACTCTGTCATGGTCCTGGACCCCAGCTGGGACAGCCTCCCCTCCAGTGACCCAGTGGATCTATTCAAAGCTCAGTCCAGGTCACTGCCCTCTTTGCTAGCCATGGCTCCTCCTTATTTAGACTCTGACCTATGAGCTGATGTCCCTGCCCCTGTGGATGTGCCTGATGCCCAGGGCTGAGAGCACTGGGATGGGCTGTAGAGGCTGTGCCCTGCCCACCTGGAGAGCTCCTCTGGGAAAGCTCAGCTAAAGCTGGGAAGATCAAGGTCTGACTTCAAGATCTTAGCTATTTCAGAGCACAGAGCAAGCTTCCTCAGCAGCTGCTGGGAATGACAGGGATATGCAAGAGCCTGGGGGCTGGTAACACCTTCAGTGAATAAAATAGTGAAGTTTGGGTTTCTGCACAGCTGCTTTGATGTCCACGCAGTGCAGCTGCGGGGATGACAGATGTGCTAAAGTAGGCCTGGCACCCCTGAAAATCTCACCCTACTGAATAAAAGAATGCAGAAAAGGAGGTGAGAAAAGGAGAAGAAAATGATTAATCTAATGGCATTCATACAGTTTGTGATTCCCTGTTTGCTTTCAGAAAGGCTATTCTTGTATCTTGTAAAACTCTAATAACCCCTTTCTATCTTCATGTAGGTTGCTAGAAAATGCATCAGCATTATTTTGTTTGTCAATTAAGAATGCAGTATTTTCCTTAAATGTGAAGCGATTAATGTTAGTACTCTATTGCATTTTTATAGACATATGTTCCTAGAAATCATATCTTATCTTGTTTATGCAACAGTTAAACCCTTTTGAGCCTATCTGATTACGAAAATAAGAGAATGCTGTCAGCAGCATGCAATTCATTTCATTAGTATGAAAATCGATTGTAAGGCATACCTGAATTTTCATAAACCCAACTTTATTTCTTACTCCATCAGGGACACTACCACAAAACATATTGACCAGCTTCCCAAGGAAGTGCATTGGAGCTACAGAGTTGAGTTTGGCCTCAGTTTTGGATTCAGGTTCCATATAACAGTATCTCCTTAGTAAACTCACAGGACTGTGTGTGTAACTGAAAAATTTGCAACTTGGCTCATGCTTGAGTAGTTTTGGCACCATTCCTCATACTGAACAGTGGATTGCATGAAATGGCTGATAGGCAAACACTTGCCTAAAAGTATACCAAATGCCCTATTAGATCCATTTGATCATGCTAGTCCAGATTCATCTGTTTCTGTTGGTCTGTGTACTTTGCCAGACTGTTTAGTGTACAGAGAACCTCTGGCATGAAGTCATGCTAAAAACACCCTCCTGCTGCTGCCTGGCACTGGATGTGTTGGCAGGGAAGGACTTACTCAAGTCTTCCTTCATTGTAGAGATTTCCAGCAGCCATAATAGCTCTTTAAAGACACTGACAGGCACCATAATGCTCAGCAGCCTCCAGGATGCCCTAAGTTACACCGGAGGGGCACCCTGACTGTGGGCCAGGCAAGCAGAAGGCATTTCAGTGCTGTTTTTTTCCCTCACGTCTCTCTACTTCTTGGCCTTTTCTCAAAACTCCAGCTGTCCCACACAAGTAGTCTTCAGACACTTCACCCATGCACAAAATTTCTGCACAGTTCTCTTTGACAGAACCATTGCTAATTGAATTTGTGACTGTCAGCATTCCTCCTGTGTCTTGGAAAGGCCTGAGTTGTTAGAGACCTGCTCTGTGGAAATGCAGAGCAGTGTTTTGGGCAGACGTTGCCAGTTGTGCACTGAGAAAGTGCTCTGATGAGGCCTGCTGAGCAGCATGTGGCCCGAGCTTGCTGTCTTGGGATGAAGAAAGGTTATACTACAACACAGATCAACTCAGCAGTGTCCTCTGCCACCTCAACAGTTCTCTGAAGAGGAATATTTGCAATCAGTGTTGGGCTGATACAATACTCTTGTATCCACCTTAAAATGGACTTAGCCCATAATGTGCTTCATGAACTTGAAAACTGCATGTGATGCCTAGCAGCGTTCTCAGTTTTGGAGAAACGAATTTAAACGCCTTCTTTTTCTGGTGATTTGTTTAATCTTATCTACTGTCATCCATATGGCTAGCTAGACTGTGATTTCAATGGCCAACAATAGTGTTACAAAGCAAACAGCTTGAGAAAATGCACAAGACCAAAAGTCTTTTGTTGTCATCTCACAATTCCTTTTGTAAAGTATTCCCAACAATTGTATCTGCAGAGAACTCATTCTGCAGATAAAGGTATGTACTATTGTTAGCCATACATTTTGTAAAACATTAACAGAAAAAAAGAGATGTTAAAAATTGTCTAAATACTAATAAGAACAGTTGCTTTTTCCTAGGCAGAATATTAATCCTATTCAAGTTCCATACTCTTTAAAATGCAATGGATGTATATGTGTCCTAGTCCTGTTTTACCTGCAGTCAGTTTAACCCTAGCAATGACATCTTACAGGGTAAAGGCAGCCCAGTGGAGAGATGGGCTACGAGAAAACTGAACTCCATCTTTTTGGTGTGCCTGTGTAAGCACTCCTCATTGAGGGCTCACCTTCTGAAGCCCAAGGGACAGTATAATTCTGCTTTTAGTTTCCCTTGAAAACCCAGCTGAAAACCCATCCTTCTCTGCACTGAAATCAGAGGGACCAGCATATTGAGATCTGCTGTGAAGCCTTTGAAATCTATGGAAGCTAGGGAGCTTTCCATGGCATGGAGCAAGAACTACCAGAAAGAAGTTTGTTAATGGTGAGGCCATCTGAAGAAACAACTCACATGCAGATCCTGCAGGAAGCCAGGCTCATGAGACTGATGCATTTCCCTGAAAAGCCTGAGGAGAGAGGCATATTGAATAAAGTTGAAGGTGGGGAGGATGCAGTCAGTTTCATTGGTCCCATCTATTGTCCCTGGAGATGTCCCTGGAGGATTTCCTAGAAGATACTCTGCTGAAACAGTCCTTTCAGTGGGAGCAGGGAGGAGGACTGGGAATGCAGAAACAAAACTACTGCCCTAATCTCCTGTCCCAGAGACAGAAGCTTGAGTGTCTGTGTTTTGCCACTTGTTGGAGGCATGGCCTGAGCACCACTCAGTTTTCCTCCTGTTTTGGCTAATTGTTTGGATTTGGCAGCAGATTTCTGTTGATATTTATTTGTTCATACTTGCTAGATTACTTCTTGATTTTTGTACCCTGATTTATGTTGCATCATCCACCTCCATTTCTGCAGATGACATCTTTGTATCAAACTGAGCTCTTCAAAGAAACATTATTTTTAAATTGGCTGCTAATATATGGATTTGGCCTAGCTTACCCCTAGTTCAAGCTTGGCCTTTTGCCCCATGGCTTGTGTTTTTAGCCTTCTAAGTACTGCTGATGATGAAAGGACTCAAACAGCACAAACCAGCTTAATTTAGACTCTTGCAATCTCTTAATGCAAAGCCACTCAGCTTCTCAAGACTGCTCAGAGTTTCTGTAATTTCAATGCCATTCAGCTTACATCTGTAATTAGAAACAAATCTTTCATCAGCATTTAAAAATAATCAGTTCTCTTAAACTTCACTGTTTTAAGTCCTCAGTCCATTGTTCCAATGTATCTACTGGCTCTTCTGCTTTTGCAACTGTACTAATAGCATGCTTCCACTATCACGTGAAGAATATATTCAATATATTCATGTGAAGAATGATTCAATAGTAAGTGTCACCAGGGGAGTTTCACCTACTTTACAAACATTAATACATGTTTATATCCCATGTCCTCTGTACATAAAATATTTAAGATTTTACAAGACTGAAATGTTGTGCTATCTGTACTTCACAGTACAATAAGTCATACTTGATAAAATAAGATATTCTAATTCTTATTAAAGTGTGGCTGAAGAAATGAAGATCAAGAGGAACTGCAAGACAGTGAAACAAGCAATTCACATATCCTTTATCTTCTCTGCAATCAACATACTGAGTATGCAATTTTATAGCATTTCCCAACATGTAAGTAGTCTTTCTATTATAGAATTGAGACCAAGAAATTTATGGTTGCTTAAAGGCAAGGTGTACGCTCCAAAAAGCAGAGTTTGTCTTCTGGAATTAAGGCTCCCAACCTGGGACGAAGAAAAGGGAGCTACACTCTTTAGTTCTAACCTATTGTCCCCGAGACGCTTCGGGAAGCATTTCGGAGTTCGTTCCCTTGTGCCCCTATGTCCAAGCTAAGGGGGCAGAGGCTGAGCAGGCAGCGCCCCGCCGGGAGCTCCCGGGGGTTTGCCCTCCGGCTGGGACAACACAGGGGAGTGACTGTCGCTCCTGGGCCGGGGTGCTCGGATATTCCCCCGGGCGCATCCCTGCCCGCTCCCGCTGGCACCGCAACGCGCCCATGCCCGGCAGGCCCCGGCGCTCGCCCCGCGGGCGGGGCCCCGCCCCGGCCCCGGATGCAGTCGTTGCCCCGCCGGCGGCGCGGCGCCCAGTTCCTGTGCGTGCCCTCGGCCCGCCCGCCCTCCGCGACATGTCGCTGGTGGCCGAGGCCTTCGTGACTC
>VYZP01027896.1:0-12217 GCA_013400635.1 Hypocryptadius cinnamomeus
GAAAGGAAAGGAAAGGAAAGGAAAGGAATGATAAAATCTTGTGCTTGCTCACAGCCTCAACACAGGTGGCTGTCATTGGTCATTAAGTAAAAACAATTTCATATGCTGGGTAAACAATTCTCCAAATCACATTCCAAAGCAGCAAACCATGGAGAAGCTGAAGCTTCCCAGCTTCTCGGGAGGAAAGATCCTGGCAAAAGGATTTTTCATAAAATATGTCTGTGACAGAGCAGCTGACTGCCCAGGTGACTACCAAGACCTGATGGGCTTGGTGCTGCTCGTAGCTGGGTCACTCCCAAATTGTTGGCATCCTCTGGATGAGCAGGGAAACCCCCTCGCTCAGACATATGCAGGTGCCCGAATGAGAAAGCCTGGACAAATCCTGCTTGCCCCAAAGCTGCATGTGAGCACAGAAGGGCTGCCCTGAGCAGGGGATGGTGCATGGACAGATCTTGGGACAAAGCAAGCACTGCATGGAGCAGGAGGACAATCTGTGAGTGAAGACAGGAGATATAAGAACTGAAACTAGAGAAGGAGGCTGAGCAGGAGTCCTTTGAAAAGGCACAGGAGAGTGTGTATTCTAGGCAGGCTTTCACAGTGTGCTCTGTAATGGGCATATTCCCTATAAATACACTGAAATAATGGCTTTCCTCATCCCTGCTGTGGGCATCAGTGTATGCTTTGAGTTGTCCCACCATTGCCACTTCCAGTTCTTCAGCTTCCCTCTGAATTGCAGCTTTACCTTATCTCTCTAAGTACAATAGAGGGAAGAAGTTGTGGAAGGAGGAAAGCAACTAATAATGTTAATATTTTGGTTTTTCTTAAGTTGTTGGAAAGACAAAACTGGTGTAATTCCTTAGCACAGCATGTGCTCAGAAAAGACAAGAGCCAGGATGTGGAAATACATGGTGGCCACATCACCCTCATGTGATGGCGTGGAGCTGGCCATGTCTCACAGGTCCTGGCTCCTGGCTCCTGTCTTTGTGGAAACCCAGAGGTCCACAACACCAAGGGACCCTGAAGGAGATGTAAAGCAGCACATAGAATCACAGAAAGGCTTAGCTTGGGAGGGAACTTAAAGATCAGCCAGTTCAAACTCCCCTGCCATGGGCAGGGACACTTCCACCATCCCAGGTTCCTCCAAGCCCCCGTCCAAGACACTTCCAGTGATCCAGGGGCATCCACAGCTTCCCTGAGCAACCTGTGCCAGGGTCTGCCCACCTCCACAGGGAAGAATTCCCTCCTAACATCTGAGCTGAACCTCTCCTCTCTTGGAGCTGATGCATTTTGTGAGGCAGCCCAAGATGCACCAGGTACTCGGTGCTCCCACCAGCTGCAGCTGTGGGGCTTTGCAGATCTTGGGGGTTTTCAGGTTTCTGAGCTGGTCTCACAGGGCCCTGGGGGTGATGGTGAGCACCAAAAGCATTCAGACACCTTCTCTGTTCCATACCCTGGGAGCCTGCACTCCTGGCTATCTGCCCAGAGCAGCAACTCAGTCCAGAGAATCCTCACTAATTCAGGGAGGTGTTTACTTTACTNCTCATCTCCCCCCGTCCATCACCAGATCTGGCCTCGTAGCTAAGCAAAGGGTTGTGCATGGCTGCTCAACTCTGGGCATCAGATGCCACCAGCACTGGCAGCAGCAGAGATGCCCAAGCTGCCCACCCCACATCAGCACGGCTGACTCAAGGAGGACGATGTGCAGGACAAATGGAAATGGCAACAGAGCGTTCCCATTGCAGAGCAGGAGCGCTGCAAGCCAGCTTCCCACACGGCCAACTGTCTCCTGTGCTTTTTACGTTTGGTTTCTGTCCAACCTGAAATAAGAGCAGTCTCCAAAGGGAGGCATTTGTCACTGCCCAAGAGGACTTGCAAGCAAGGTCAGCCTGGACTGCTGCTGCAGCATGGCTTGATGCTGCCTTGCTCTGGAGAAAGGCATGAACACCCTGTCCCCAAACCTTCATCCACATTCCCTTCCAGCCTCCTGATGCACAGCAAAGCAATCAGCTGCAGCACAGACTCGACACAAGTAAAAAGAGCAAGAAAACAATTTTGCTTGTAGACATCCTTATTCTTACAGCCTGACTGAATCTTTTTTTTCCTGTAGCTGGCAATTCCTGTAACTTCTTATTTCCTAAAGGAAAGCTTTCTCTTCGAAAGCAGAAATGACAGGTGCTGGTGCTAGGTTCACGCCGTGCTTCAGAGGCTTGCACATCCCTGGCACTGCAGAGAGCTGCTGCCGGGGGGACACGGTGTCACTTTGCATCACCCACCACCTGGGGACACCCAGCAGCACAAGGGCAAGGAGCTCTGAATATTTCTGTGCAGTCCTTCTGTGCTGTCACTCATGAGACCCTCTTTTTCCAGCACTGCACAACACCATGGATTCATGCCTTCCCCTTCAGGTGTGTTTTTGGGTAGCAGAAAACAGGAGGATAAACGCAAGCGAGCGAACGACGAGGAGAACGTCACAAAAAATGAAAAGCACTGGAAGAGAACACTTGCAAACAGCAAGCTGAGGCTGCCTGGAGGGGACTGGGGAGCAGGTCTCCACCTCTCTGATGGGAGCAGCCCCACTCCAATGAGTGCCAATCCCCAACTCCACGCAGCAGGTGGGCTCCAGCAGATTAAAATGCCAGACCCCCCACTTCGCCCACGCTAATTTTCTCCTGTCTCTTAGTAACTGGTTGGTACAGGTTATGTTAATATGGATTTAAATTCTCCAAAGAGCAGAAAATTAAAGGAAATTATGAATCAATTTACATTTCATCTGATTCATAGACCTACACACTCTACAAAATGAGTTGATTTGAAATAATTAAGGTTAAGAATGTCCTCATCACCTCTTCAGTACTCCTACTAGATGCACTGCATCTTCCCTGTCTGCTCCTGCTCTCTTTAGCATTTCAAATTACACATCCTCCGTTGTTTTTTTTTTCCAAGATACTGCAAATTTACCAGGCAATTAAATAGTGATATGTAATAATAATAACAACAGCAAAACCAATAATGATGGCAGCAGGCTGTGTTTGCAGCAGGAGGAGTAGAATGCCGAAGGGAGGGACATGGATGGGGAATTCCTGCTTAGATACAGTCCTGGCAGAGCAACCCCAGCACATGCAGTTTGTCAGGCTGTGGGAATCAGGTTATTTATCAGCCCTCTCATGTGTGAAAGTGGGGCATAGCACTGGGACTCCTTCTCTGCCTGCAGCTTCAAACCCTCCCCAGCCAGCAGCCCCTGACTTCAGCAAACATCCTCCCCAGAGAGCTGGTGGAGGCCCCATCCTAGAAATGTTCAAGATCAGGCTGGGACAGAGCTCTGAGCAACCTGCTGTAGTTGAAGATGTCTTTTCTCATTGCAAGGGGATTAGACTAGATGGCTTTTAAAGGTCTCTTCCAACCCAAACCACCCTGGGATTCTGTGATCTGCCTTTCCCTAGCAGACATCCCTGCTCTGCTGTCAGAATTCCTTCCGCAGAGCTGTGAGGACAGTCTCTCCAACCTTCTTAAGGATTTCTCATTAAGGTAATTTTTTTTCCCAGCAGGTTTTACTGTCAGGATGATACATTTAAATCAGCTCCACCACAGCTGACTCACATGTCAATAGCCCCCAGTGAGAAGCAGAACCCACTCACCACGCAGGAATTTGAAGGGGAAATAGAGAAGGGACTTTTCCATCACCTCAGAACTGGCAGGCCATCTGTATGGGAAGGTGACCCAGCTGAGCCTGAGGCCCCACAGAGCAAATGTGTGGCAATTTTCTTCACCTATTGAAGGTAAAAGAGGGAGAATGGCAGTTCTTGTGGGTGTGTTTTTTGGCAATGGGATGAGGTGCTCCAGTATGTGCTTGCTTCCATTGCTGTTTTTTTATTGGCAATTATAGATTTGTCAGTGATTACAGTAATTCTCCTCATTGGGAAATAAACATCAGCTACATGCAGCTCTGTGGTGGCAGCAGTATTTCTCTCCAACATACAAGTCCTTTCTGTCCAGACTGTTCCAGCCATAAAGCAGAAGGAAAATGTCATGTACCTCCAATACTGCTTCCAAGGGTCTCCAGGGAGTGACAACGTGTACTTTCTCCACCTGACCTCAGAAAAGCATTATGGCAGGGATGTGCAGGCAGGAAATTGCCCAGTTCCCTGCTTGGAGTCAGGATGCAGCAGGCAGAAGGGTTCCTGAGAAGCAGGGCCCGTTGCCACGAGGAGGCAGTGCCTGATGCCAGCTGAAGGGCTCTGCAGGCACCGGTGACGTTAAACAGAAGTGAATCGTGTCTTTCCTCAGCTTGCTGAACCCCTCAGTGCTGTGCAAGGGGCAGGGTGCTGGGTTGATTGGAGTGACACAGAAGCTCAGCTTCCTGCTCTGTGCATTGACCCAGCTTCACCCACTGCCAGCCAGAGCATTTGCTCTGTTGCTGTGGAACCCGAATGGGCTCTTGGAGGACGAGGACGTGGGAGAGACAGGGATCTTGACTCCATGTTTCAGAAGGCTGGTTTATTATATTAATATATAGACTATATTATAACTATACTAAAAAGGATAGAGAGAAAAGATCCATCAGAAGGCTAGCAAGAATAGAAAAGGAATGAATAACAAAATCCTGTGACTGCTCAGAGAGTCCACGCAGCTGGACCATGATTGGTCATCAAGTAGAAACAATCCACATGGACCAATTGAAAATGCACCTGTTGCATTCCACAGCAGCAGATAATTATTGTTGACATTTCTCTGCTGAGGCTCCTCAGCTTCTCAGGGGAAAAATCCTGGAAATAGGATTTTTCATAAAATATCATGGCTACATTTGCTCCGCACTGGACGGCCCTGTGGCTGGTGGGCAGCTCTCTGCCATCTCTGGGAGGGCAAGGATTTGTGTCTTCCTCCTCAGAAACAGGCCCACAGGCATGCCAGTCTGCACAGGCATGGCAGGACAAGGCAGCCACATCCTGGCCAGCTTTGGGAGGAACAAGAACAGGAGATGGAAGGGGGCTTGCTACCCTCTGCTTGGTGCTGGCAAGGCTGCATCTGAAACAGAGCTGGTTTGGGTGCCTGCCCCCAGGTCAGGAGAAACCTGGAGAAATCAAAGGCAGCTAAAACAGTCAGGGCCAGATGCAGGGCTGGTGACAGCCCTGTCCTGAGCCAGGGGCTGGACTGGGGCCAAACAGCCAACTTTGGTAATTCTGGGGTTCAACACACAAAGCCTTCCCTGGAAGGGAAGGACTGTGATGTCTCTGGGAAGACAAGCATGTTGCCTCTTGTCATGCTGCAGAGACAAGCTGAAGATACCCAACCCCTGTGAGCAGCAATCTGAATTTCAGTCCTGCCAAACTGACTCAGCTGCATTTGAATGGAGAGACAAATGTCCAGGGGCAATGTCAGACCCTGGGAAATGCAGAGCAATTACAGCAACCCTGCTGACAAGGCAAGCCTGTGGCTGGGGAGAGCAGCTATGCTTTTCTCTTCCAGCCTTTCAGTCCCTGTTGTGCCTTGAGAGCTGTTGCTGATATTCCTCCTCTTCCTCCCTGCAGTGTGGACCGGCAGCCTGGATCCCACTTGTTGACACAGCTGTAAATCACTCTTGACAAGTTTAACAGTGACTCAAGGGCAGCAAGGAATCAGCAAAGAATGGATGTTGTTGCTGCCAGAAGTGAGTGCCTGGCCAGGTGCTTCCCCCACCTGGCTCTGTGGGGCTGGCAACACGTGCCCACCACAGCCAGAAAGGTCACTCACCCCACTCAGAGATAAAATGCCAAATCACAGCTGACATTTAACTTAGACTCCTCTTGCTGAGTGTGCTGCAACAGGCACCAGAGCCAGCCCAGGCACAGAGAGCCCCCGGCACACCTGCAGGTGGGCTCTCCTCTGTGGCTGCTGGAGACTGGGAGTGCTGCCATCCCCGGGAGCCAATGGCCACAGGCAGCACAGCTCCTGCTGGAACCTCCCCTGCAAGCTACAGCCCTCCACAGAGAGAGATGAGCCCCTGGGTGCTGCTGGTGCACCCTGCAGAGCAGCTCATGTCATGCTGCCAGCAAAGCGAGGCTGAGGTTTCTCCTGGCAAAGGGGCTGGAAGTGGAGCCACAGCTGGCTGTGCCAGCAATTCCCTTGGGGGGCTGCAGGTCACTTCTCTCCTAAATAAAGCCATGGGGTTTATGTCATGAGAGCAGCCCCACAGCCCAGCAGAAGGATGGCACACACCCTGCTGCTCCCTGCTCCAGTCCTCAAGGGCACAGCCAGAGCTCACAGGGAGCAGCCCAGAGTGGGTCCTGGGCACCCACAGCCAGGAGGGGCTCTGACATCCCCCTCCTGCAGCACCAAATCTGGCACTTGTCTGCCAGGCTGCCTGGGCTTTTCACCAACTGCAGAGACTGTGGAGGGACTTGTTGTGCCTTGATTTGCACGTTCTGCTCTGCACACCCCTGGGCTTGGGTGCTGTGCTCCCAGCAGAACCGTGTCAGCTGGAGAGGCAGGCGGGGCTGGGAGGCTCTGGGTGGCAGGAGATGTGATGCCAGGGAATATCAAGCTGTCATCCCCATCATCTTGTGGCCAAGGCAACGGTGGGAGGGGGGTTCTCCTTGTTGAATCCCTCTTTAGAGGAAAACCAGTGAGCATCAAGCTGCTCTCGTTCACAGATTCCTCCTGTTGGGTTTCTAATACAAGGATCCAATTTGCTCAACACAGCTGCAGGTTTTGGGCTCCTTCCAGCTTCCGTGTGTGATACAGAAACGCTGCCTGCTGCACAGAAACGAGCTGTGCCCTTCCCCTTGCACTGCTCCCTGAACACATCGTCCCCCGTGGGTACACACAGGAATCTTCCCTTTACTCCTAAGGATTTGTTTCCCATGGCACAGAGTTTGAAGAGTGCAGACCAGGGAGGGGATGCCCAAACTGCCACTGTGCAGTCACATCATCCCCTTTTTTACCCACAGCTCTTTCCCAAGGCACTGGGACCTCTTCTTTTAACAGAGGTAGTTTGGTCCCTGAACTCTTTTGCTGCAAAATTAAGGTGTGTGGCAAAGAAGCAGAGCTGTTCAGATGGAGTGGTTCTGGGACCTGCTTTCCCAGGTGCAAAGGCAGCAAAGATCCCTATTTCTCACCTGGAGGGGCTCAGCAAACACTCCCTGGCCTGCTCCAGTTGTCTGAATCACCCCAACGCTGCAGGAGAGGAGGCTAACACGGAAGGGGATGCCCCCATCCTCCCTACAGGGCTCTGTGCAGACAGCTCAGAGCTTACTCCTCTTAACTGTGGCTTTTTCTCACCCTGACAGCAGCGTGGGTCAGCAGAGCCCCCTGCCCATGCCACAGCACCTGTGGCTGGGGTTCCTTTTCCATGCCTGCCCGGAGCCATACTCTGACACGGCTTCCAGGGGAAGCCAGCATGCTTGTGTATCCAACCATCTTCCCTCTGCTTTGGCAGCAACCCTCCAAAATCCAGCCTTGCCCTGGGCAGGGGCTTGCCAGGCTTCCTGGGTGCTGTGGGAGCTGTGGGGCTGTGGAACCACGGGAGGGCTGCCAGACCCTGGGCACTTGCTGCATCAGCTCTGGGGCTGCTGTGACAGACAGACCCCTCTGACAGCCCCCATCCTGCTGAGCAGCCCTGGCAGGGCATTTGTCCCCCCCTCAGCATCCTCCCACAGCAGGACAGCCACCTCTGCACCTTGTCCTGCCTGTGCCAGGCCCCAGGAGTGCAGCTCGGGGGCTCTGACCCGGGCAGAGGGGGCACGCAGGGGGCACAGCCAAGCCTGCACAGGGCCCTGCCACTGCCCAGGGGGGGCTGATGCCAGCCAAGGGTCATTCCTGCTGTGCTGGCAGCGAGAGCAGAGCAGGGCAGGAAGGGGAGCAGGCAGGGGCACTGCGCTCATGCAGCTCCAGTTGGCTTCTTGAAAATGTTGTCCTACTTATTGAATCTTTGGGAAAGATGCCTGATGGGTTTTATAAAGTGTCTGAGTGTGGTTTATGCTCTTGGGTTGCAGGAAATTAAATGCCTTTTGGTTGTCTCTGAGGGTAGTAAAGGAAGAGTTCAGGAGCCTTATTAGGCTTCATTTCCATTTCTCTCCATGCTGAAGGAATACTAAATAACTTCATCTTGGTGGACTTGAAGTATCTGTCATTTGCTTATCTGCAGGACAAGCCACAGTATAGAGTATTACAAGTTCAAAATGGAAAAATAATCTTACTCATTTTCCAATTTACTTTATTTTTCACTTTTTCCCCATACCCATCATCCTGCAATTGTAAACAACTTGGGCAGCTGAAATACTGCTTCTCTCCAGTTTCACTGCCCTGACTCCAGTCCCTGAGACTCCCTCTAGAAATCCAGACATGCAGTGGCTCCCACAAGTTCTTATGCTGGGCTCACATTTCTCAATTAGAAGCCTCCAGGGAAAAGTGCATTGTATTTCATCTTCCTTCTGGGCTCAGAAGAGTTTTTCTCCTGTGACTTTTGGATCTCTTCCTCTGAACAGAGCAGCCTGAGGAGGGCCAGGCACAAAGCAAGTGCAGGATGAAGCCTCCCAGTGACTGAACCTGCCTTTAAATTGGCCCCTTAACTCCTCCCCTGAGTTGCTGCACCCAGGAGGGCTCTGAGCCCTCAGGACTCCAGGAATTGGACAGAAAGGGAATAATTGACCTCCAGTGAGGAAAGGCAGCTTTCCCTTGGGCTGCTGTCTGACTCTACAGCCCTGCCTGTACCATGACTTCTCAGGGCTACTGAGCAGGTAGTCGGGGTTAGTGAGAGGTGGGTGGGACTCAGGTCAGGGAACAAGGCTACTGGGAAGCAGGAGGGGGCTGCTTCTCCTTTTCCTAAAAACAGCACAAAAAGCCACTTGCTGACTTACTGCACGAGATGGAATTCATGCTTTTTTGACATTTTTGTTTCCATGGGACGTTCCTCTTTCATATTCTGTGTATTAAAATATATTTCAAATGATTGTTATGTCACAGGGAAGTGGCATAGCCATTTTCATAATGATCTGATTTATAGATTCATAAGCTTTAGGGCCAGAAGGGGCTATTATGATCTGCAGAGCTGTGGCCAGAGCGACTTGCCTGATGATTCCCTGCCTCGAGCCCAGCGTTTCTGGCCAAGTGACAATCCATCTCTGCAGAGAGAAACCCTGTCAGAGCCAGAAAGCACCAAATGCTGGAGAATTCACATCACCTGCAGACACCCCATAGCTGTGTGGGGTGCTTGGCAGCTGTCCCCAAAGCTCCAGCCTGGCCAGCTCCCAGCTCACCCTCCTTTACCACAAAGCTCTGTTCCTACCAGGACAGAAATCCTGCTTCAGCTGTTTCCTTGCAGAAGTGTGGAGCAGTTTCAGAGGCAGGCTGGGCTGGGGCTTGGCTGTGGCTCTGATTCACTTGGTGCTGCCATCGGGCCAGGAGCATCCCCTCCTCACCCTGTCCATCATCTGCCTCGTCCCCACAGGGCTGAGCCTGGCACAGCCAGGGCAGCACAGCCAGACATCACAGACTCTGCCAGAGTCCCTGAGCATTTCATTTATGTTCCTTTCCTTTGATGAGGAATGCCTGGGGGTGGGACCTGGGGTCTCTGCAGAGGTTGCTGGGGGGTTGTGAGGACATTGAGGAATTGCTCTGATGCGAGTTGTCCATCTGCCACCTCCAATCCTCCACGGAGTTTTACAAGTGAAGTGGGCAAAGACCAACTCCTTGCCCACACGCTGGGGTGCACAGAGCCACCAGCCCCAGTGCCAAGTGCCTTGGGCTCACTGAAGCAGCTGCAGGCAGCTGTGGCCCCATGAGCTGTTTCACCTGCACGCACAGCAGGGCGCCAGGAATTAAGTGGACTCCAATTTTATCGTCAGGGTTCATTAGGTTAATTAATACTGTGGTCGCACTCTGTTAATCAGCTTTGCAATGGGAGAGTGGTTTCAGCAGGAGTCGAGGAGCTGCTCAGAAGCCGCTTTGCTAATGGTGCTAAATCCAATTTCAAACCACGGCACGGTGCAGGGAGATGATTAATGGGTTTCGTGTCTCCCCAGCTGTGGGGACTGTCCCAGCTCCCCTGAAGCAGAGGGACCAGGTCTTTGCTGGCTATCAGCGTGGCAGAGCCCCCTCTGCTCCTTGGAGCGATCTCAGGATAGGGGCAAGGGAGAGAAGAAGTTTTTCAGTGCTGCTGTCAGCGTCCCAGCGCCAGGCAGGGCCAGCCCAGCTGACCTGAGCCCACCCGGGTGTCAGCGTTCAGGAACACAAAATCACAGAATGATCATGTGCAGGTGCTTTTATTGAAGAGCTCTGGGTGTCAGGGGTACAGACCCAAATCTGACTCCGCCATGGGTTGGGGATGAACATGTTTTTATATTCTACTGTTATATAACTTACATATTAATTATTAAACTTACATTGTTGTATACATTGATTCCATCCAAGCATAGGTTTCTCATGATCCCCCCTCAAACCCTTGAACATAGTTTCTCATGATTCTTCTTATGATTAAACAATGATTATATCTAAACAATTATATCATTTATCATACACTGGTTATGCAGGTGCAATTTCTGGCAAACACAAGGCCTAACGTTTCCCAGGGCATCCTTTTAACATTTTCCCAGGTCCTACTAAGCCTAGCTTTCTTTCTAACTCCCCGAATTTTCTATGATTTTAAAATCTTTTACTATCACAGGCACTTGGAAATGCCAGGCCCCCGTTCCCACTGAGGTTCCAGCCAGCAGGGAGATGCTGATGCTGACAGCAGAGAGCACTCCAGCACAGCACTGAGGCAGGGCAAGGTTCCAGGGACTGGTAACAAATTTGCCACACAAATATATTGCTGGATTCAAGGGTTCTAATGCCATTTGGAAAGGATTTGCATTTTCCTATGGCTGAGAGGAAGATTAGAGACACCACCTTCAAAAAACCTCTCAAGTTCTATTCCCTCCTCCTCGGAACACAAAAAGGGACTTTGAAATATGAAACAGCATTGACTGCAAATAAGTTGAAATAAAAGTACTCGTTGTGTGACCCAAAGGATTTCCTGGTGGGGAAAGCTATCACCTGAACAAGTAGGAGGAGGTGATGGTGCTGGCTTGGAGGCTGGGCTGCCTGCAGAGCAGTGACACAGCTGTCCCTGTGACAAGGGATGGCCCCGGGCTGCTGAGCTCAAGCACCAGGAGGGAGGGCGATGGGAAATACGTATCTTTTCCTATATGGCATGAGAAGGAGGAGAGAAGAGGTGTGTAGCAGTGTGCCCCCTGTGGACAGAGTGACGGGGCTGTCCTTTGTCCCCCCAAAAAGGAAAGAAGTCTAGAAAGTTCTCTCAGTGATCAGGTGAAAAGTGATCTTAAAGGGCCTTAAAAACTTCACCTTGAACTTGAGTCAATCCAATTGGGCAGAAGCCAAAAAATCCCGCCTGAACAATTAGGTACAAAAACAAGAGAACAAAGAAGCTAGGGGCTTTTGTGAAGTGTTTTTACCAGGAGCAGAGCTGTGCACCTGGCTTGAGTTTTCTGTTTGTTATTTTGTCTTTTATTAAACCTTTTTGTTTCCAACACTGTATCAGAAGCCTTCTTGCTAAAATATAGCCCCCAAAATATTAGCTGAGCTATCTTTGGGTGTATTATATCTCTCCGAGAGCTTATTAGACCTGGCTTGAGGAAGAAAATATAATAGAGGTGGGCATCAGTGCATGCTGCAGCTAGGCACATTGATTGAAGGGCCATAAAGGTGCTGGTGAGGGGCTGGTGCCGGGGACAGCAACCCTCAAAACTTCATCCCAGTAAATAAGGGGCATGTTTACTGGGATTCGGTGGGTTTGGAGTGGGCAATAAGGAGAAAACTCATCTCCATCCTCTGACTTTTGCAGGGACTCTGTGCACATCAGGTAATTCTGATGTTGCTCTTTGATGAGATCGTGTCTTTGGCTGGTAAAGGTAACAGCACAGATACAGTGAAACACTTTGGCATTTGAGCCGGGACAGCCCGGCAGCCTGATTTGAAAAGTTATCAAGAAAAGACACATTATGTGAATTAAAATGTGGCTGGCAGGCTCACTTTTAGAAGGCAGCAGAGCCAGAAGCCCTCAGCTGACAGCACTGGAGGGGTCAGGGCTTGGCATTTCTGTCAGTAACATCACTGCTGGCAGCATCCATCCCGTGGCGAGGATGGGTGGAGTGGACAGGGCTGGGCTCTGCAGGCTGTGCCAAGCACAGGGACAGAGGCTTTTCCCAGGTGCTCCCTGTCAGAACCCAGGACATCCCTCTGGGTG
>VYZP01027897.1:1340-15605 GCA_013400635.1 Hypocryptadius cinnamomeus
CCCTGCCACTCCCACCCCGGGATTCACACCCTGCCAGTCCCACCCTGGGATTCACACCCTGGAATTCCCACCCCGGGATTCACACCCTGCCACTCCCACCCTGGGATTCACACCCTGCCACTCCCACCCTGGGATTCACACCCTGGAATTCCCACCCCGGGATTCACACCCTGGAATACACACCCTGCCACTTCCACCCTGGAATTCCCGCCCTGCCACTCCCACCCCGGGATTCCCACTCTGCCATTCCCACCCCGCCATTCCCACCCCGGAAGCGTCCCACAGCGATGGTCCTCCTCAGTGAGCAATTCTCAGATTCCTGCCCAAAATTCCCAGGAATTCCCTCAGGATTTTCTGGAGGATTTCTTTGGGAATTTTCTCTGGAATTTCTGGGGATTTCCTGAGTGGGTGTCCTGGGGGATTCCTTGGGATTTCCTGGGAATTCCCTGGGTTTTGTTCCCTCCCCAGCCGTGGATAACGGGTGCCTGGCCTACGCCCTCCGCACCGGCTTCAACACCTCCCAGGTGAGCCAAGAATTCCTGGGAATTCCTGGGAATTCCAGGGATTTGGGCTTGGGAAGAGGGTGGAATTAAGGATTGGGGAAAGGAGAGGGTCAGGAATGGGAAGAATTCCCAAGCTCCAAAGGAATTCTCTGAGTTAGAATTCTCATTCCATGCTCCTTTGGAAGGAATCCCGTGGAATTTTTAAGGAACATTTAAGGAATTTTGAAGGAATTTCCATGGGATTCCTGACCAAAGCTGGTTTTGCAGGGAAAGCTGCTCCGGACGATCCTGTTTGGGGTGAAGAGGGTCACGGCCAATAACCTGGAGACCTTCATCTTCATCCTCTTCCTCCTCGTCTTCGCCATCGCCGCTGCCGCCTACGTCTGGATCCAGGGTGGGAATCCTGGAATTGCAGGAATTCTGGGAATTCTGGGGTTTGGGGGAGGGATCCCCGAGGGATGCCTGACCCCATTTTTATCCCGTTTTTTTACCCTAATCTCATTTTGATCCTGTTTTTCCCATTTTGATCTCATTTTTTTCCAATTTTGATTCTGTTCTTCCCATTTTGATCCCATTTTTTCCCATTTTGATCCCATTTTTCCCTGTTTTAATCCCGTTTTTCCCATTGTGATCCCATTTTTCCCCATTGTGATCCCGTTTTCCCGTGATTCCCAAGGCACCAAGGACCCCCGGCGGAACCAGTACCGGCTGTTCCTGGAGTGTGCCCTGATCCTGACGTCCGTGGTGCCCCCCGAGCTGCCCATCGAGCTCTCCCTGGCCGTCAACACCTCCCTGATCGCCCTGGCCAAGCTCTGTGAGCCTTTCCGGGGAACTTTGGGAATGTTGGGAATGCTGGGAACGGTCCTGGGAACTGGGAAGGGAACGGGGAAGGAGTTGGGTGGGCGTGATGGGTGGAGGGAGTGGATTGCCCTGGGGAAAAGGAGAGATTTGGGGGATTTTTTTTTTTATTTTTTTTTTTTGGGGGGGGATTTGTTTTTAGGAATTTACCCTCAGAATCTCCAATTTCCCCTCAAAATCCCAAATTTTCCCCTCGAAATCCCGAATTTTCCTCTCAGAATCCTGGATTTTCCCCTCAGAATCCCCAGTTTTCCCTCAGAATCCCCAATTTCCACCTCAGAATCCCCAATTTCCACCTCAGAATCCCCAATTTTTCCCCTCAGAATCCCCAATTTTTCCCCTCAGAATCCCCAATTTCCCCTCAGAATCCCCAGTTTTCCCCTCAGAATCCCCAGTTTTCCCCTCAGGTTCCCCAATTTTCCCCTCAGATTCCCCAATTTTCCCCTCAGAATCCCAAATTTTCCCCTCAGAATCCCAAATTTTCCCCTCAAAATCCCAAATTTCCCCTCAAAAATCCCAAATTTTCCCCCAGAATCCCCACTTCCCCCTCAGCATTCCGGTTTTTTCCCGCTCTCCCAGACGTTTACTGCACGGAGCCGTTCCGGATCCCGTTTGCGGGCAAGGTCCAGGTTTGCTGCTTCGACAAAACGGGGACCTTGACCAGCGACCACCTTGTGGTGCGCGGGGTGGCCGGGCTCAGGTGGGTCCTGATCCCAAAATTCCCACTGGGAATCTTGGGGAGGGCAAGGGAGGGGTGGGGAATAGGCTGGGAATACGAAATTCCCGGGAAAATCCCCTCAAAAATCCTCACGAAATCCTCACGAAATCCTGGCGAGAAATAAAAAAAGGAATTCCACCAAAATCAGTCTAAAAGGTCTTCCCAAAAAATCCCACAAGATCTTCCCAAAAAATCCCACAAAATCCTCCCAAAAATCCCACAAAATCCTCCCAAAAATCCCACAAAACCCTCCCAAAAATCCCGCAAAATCCCAACAAAATATCCCCCAAAAATCCCCCACAAAATTCCCACAAAAAACCCCACAGAATCCAACAAAATCCTGGGCTTTTTTGTAAAGATTTTTTGGGATTTCACAAGGATTTTTGGTGGCGTTTTTTGTGGGAACTTTGGGAGGATTGGGTGAGGGTTTTGTGTGATTTTTTGTCACCTTTTTTGAGCTGTTTTGTGAGGATTTTGTGCGAAGATTTTGGGGGATTTTTTTTTGTGGGGATTTTGGGGGATTTTTTTGGTGAAGATTTTTTAGTGGGATTTTGCGGCGGGATCTTGTGGAATTCTGTGTGTATTTTTAGGAGGAATTTTTTTTAATTTTTGTGGGCTTTTTTGTGGGATTTTTATGGGATTTCACAGCACATTTTGTGGAGTATTTTGCAGAATCTTGAGCGTTTCACCCAGTTTTTCCCTTTCTTTTCCTCCTACCTCAATTTCCCGACAATCCCCTCAACAAAAACCCTCAGGGATGACGCCAAAATCCCAAATTTTCCCTCAGGGAAGGCAAGGAGGTGCTCCCAGTGTCGGAAATCCCTCTGGAAACTCACCGGGCCATCGCCTGCTGCCACTCCCTGGTGCAGCTGGAGGACGGGAGCATCGTGGGTGACCCTCTGGAGAAAGCCATGCTGACAGCCGTGGACTGGACCCTGACCAGAGGTAAATCCCAAATCCCCAGTTTTCCCTGGAATTCTGAGGCGTTTTGGGTGGGAAAAGCTCAGGGGAAAACGGTCGTGGGTTGCTGCGAAAAATTCCTCCCAAGTAATCTCGCAAAATCCTAAAAATTCCACAAGATCTCCAACAAAAAACTCCACAGAAAATCCCACAAAATGCCCGCAGAAATCTCTCAAAATCCCCACGAAAAAATCCCCTCAGAAACCCCGATTTTCCCCCAGAATCCCTGATTTTCCCCTCAGAATCCCTGATTTTCCCATCAGAATCACCAATTTTGCCCCAGAATCTCCAATTTTCCCCCAGAATCCCCAATTTTCCCCCACAAAATCTTCGCAAAATCCCCAGGGATTCCAGAAAACCCTTCCACAAAGATCTCTCAAAATCCCCACAGAAAAACCCCACAAAATCCTCACCAAAATCTCCCCGAATTCCAGCTAAATTACCCAAAATTCCATCAAATACCCTCAATCCCCTGGAACTGTCCACAATTCCCCCCGAATCCCTCAGAATTCCACCCGGATCCCCCTCAAACCACCCCAAATTCCCCCTTCCCCCCCCATTCCCAATTCCCCCTTTTCCCTCCCAGCACCCCCTTTCAGGATTTCCTGATTTCCTTCGTTTCCAGATGAGAAAGTTTTCCCGAGGAGTCTAAAAACTCCGGGAATGAGAATTCACCAGCGCTTTCATTTCTCCAGTGCCCTGAAGAGGATGGCGGTGCTGGCTTCCCTGGAAAACGCCTCCGGAGAAATCCGATACCTGGCGGCCGTCAAGGGCGCTCCCGAGACCCTGCACGCCATGGTGAGGGGGAAAAAATGGGGAAAACGGGAATCTGGGAATGCCGGGAGCCCAAAATGGCCGCCCCGGGCTGAGGGGAAAATGGGCCCAGAGCCTGCAGGAAGGGGGAATTCCAGGGAAAAAGAGGAATCTGGGAATGCCGGGAGCCCAAAATGGCCGCCCCGGGCTGAGGGGAAAATGGGCCCAGAGCCTGCAGGAAGGGGGAATTCCAGGGAAAAAGAGGAATCTGGGAATGCCGGGAGCCCAAAATGGCCGCCCCGGGCTGAGGGGAAAATGGGCCCAGAGCCTGCAGGAAGGGGGAATTCCAGGGAAAAAGAGGAATCTGGGAATGCCGGGAGCCCAAAATGGCTGCCTGGGGCTGAGGGGAAGATGGGCCCAGAGCCTGCAGGAGGGGGAATTCCAGGGAAAAACAGGGATTTGGGAATGCCTGGAGCCCAGAACAGCCACCCTGTGCTGAGGGGAAAATGGGCCCAGAGCCCACAGGAAGGGGGAATTCCAGGGAAAAACGGGAATCTGGGAATGCCGGGAGCCCAGAACAACCACCCTGTGCTGAGGGGAAAATGGGCCCAGAGCCCACAGGAAGGGGGAATTCCAGGGGAAAACAGGGATTTGGGAATGCCAGGAGCCCAGAACAGCCACCCTGTGCTGAGGGGAAAATGGGCCCAGAGCCCACAGGAAGGGGAAATTCCAGGGGAAAATTCCAGGGGATATGGGAATGCCGGGAGCCCAGAACAACCACCCTGTGCTGAGGGGAAAATGGGCCCAGAGCCCACAGGAAGGGGGAATTCCAGGGGAAAACAGGGATTTGGGAATGCCAGGAGCCCAGAACAGCCACCCTGTGCTGAGGGGAAAATGGGCCCAGAGCCCACAGGAAGGGGAAATTCCAGGGGAAAATTCCAGGGGATATGGGAATGCCAGGAGCCCAGAACAGCCACCCTGGGCTGAGGGGAAAATGGGTCCAGAGCCTACAGGAAGGGGAAATTCCAGGGAAAAACAGGAATCTGGGAATGCCGGGAGACCAAAATGGCCACCCTGCGCTGAGGGGAAAATGGGTCCAGAGCTCGCAGGAAGGGGGAATTCCAGGGGAAAACAGGGATTTAGGAATGCCAGGAGCTCCAAATGGCTTGCCAGGCCCTGTGGAGAGGGGAAAATTCCAGGGAAGAGAGGGAATCTGGGAATGTTGGGTGGTCAGGGAGATGGAAGGGGGGTGGGGACTGTGGATTATCCTGAATTCCCTCAATTTCCACACGGATTCTCCCAAATCCCTGCCTCCCTTTCCCCTCAAATCTCCTCATTTTTCCCGATATCCCACCAAAACCCTCCAGAATTTCCTCAGGTTCCTCACTCATGGAATATTTTCCGGGTTTTTTTCCCCAGCTGTCCCAGTGTCCCAGCAACTACCACGAGATCCATCGGGAATTCTCCCACGAGGGCGCGCGGGTCCTGGCCCTGGGCTACAAAGAGCTGGGAGCCCTGAGCCACCAGCAGGTGAAAAAATGGGAAAAACCCCAGAATTCCAGCCCTGGAAAGTGCTGGGAGAGGGGCTGGGAAAAGGAGAGGTGTTTTTTGGGATGGAATTTGGGGCTTTTGGGGAGTTTTTCCAGGGAAATCCCCGTTTCCAGCTGTCCCAGAGACCCTCCTCAGACCCTTCAGGGCATCCCAAAGGAATTTTTCCAAGGAAAACCCGTTTTCTTTTGGGAATTTGGGACCACTCCAAGCTTTTAGGAGCACTAAACTCATTCCAGGGGTGCTCCAAATGCCGGGAATCACCGGTGGAAGGAGGGATTTGGGGTTTGAAGGGATTTGGGAATGCTGAATCCGGGATTTTGCCATGGAAAAGGTGCGGGAGATGAAGAGGGAATCCCTGGAATGTGACCTGAGATTTGTGGGATTCATCCTGGTCTCCTCCCCCCTCAAAGCCGACTCCAAGGCCGTGATCCGAGAGATCCAGAGCGCTTCCCACCACGTGAGGAATCCCGGGAATTCCCGGATTTTGGGGAGGGTGGGAAATGGGTGGAAGTGGGGGAATTGCCAGGTGGGTGGGAAGGGCTGGAGGGAGGGGAAAATTGAGAATTTCCAGGGTGAAAAGAGGGAAAATTCCAAGTGGAAAACGGGGAAAATTCCAGCCTGGAAACTGGGAAATTCTAGTCTAAAAAGCAGGAAAATTCCAACTGGGAAATGGGGAAAATCCAAGGCTGAGAACTGGGAAAATTCCAGATTGAAAATGGGAGAATTCCAAGTGAGAAAATGGGGAAAATCCCGAGTGGGAAACAGCAAAACCGCAGGATTTGGGAACATGCCAGGCTGAGCCCTTCCGGAGGGGGTTCCCAGCCCTAAATCCAGGCTGGAGTTTTCCCGGGAATTCCCAAACTGCAGGTGGTGATGATCACGGGGGACAGCCCGCTGACCGCCTGCCACGTGGCGCGGGAGCTGCACTTCCTGCAGAAGGAGAGGATCCTGATCCTGCAGCCCCCGGAGCGCCCCGGTACCGGGAATCACGGGAGCGTTGGGAATGGGATCGGGAACGGGGGAAACGGGAACAGTGGGAATGGGAACGGGGGGAAGGCCGGGGGCTCTGTGATTTCAGGGTTTGATGGGTCTGGGGAGCTGGGATGGGATTGGGAATGGGAGTGGAGATGGGATCGGGAATAGGAATGGGAATGAGATCAGGAATAGGAGGGGGAATGCGGGGGGCTCTGGGATTTCGGGATTTGAGGGGTCTGGGGAGCTGGGATGGGATCGGGAATCAGAATGGGACTGGGATCAGGAATAGGACTGGGATCAGGAATGGGATCAGGAATGAGAGTGGGAATGCCAGGGGGTTCTGAGATTTTGGGATTTGAGGGGTCTGGGGAGCTGGGATGAGACTGGGAATGGGAGTGGGAATGGGAATAGGATCAGGAAAGGGAGTGGGAATGGGATCAGGAATGGGAATGGGATCAGGAATGGGAGTGGGAATGGGATCAGGAATGGGAATGGGATCAGGAATGGGAGTGGGAATGGGATCAGGAATGGGAGTGAGATCAGGAATGGGAGTGGGAATGCCAGGGGGTTCTGGGATTCTGGGATTTGAGGGGTCTGGGGAGCTGGGAATGGGGGTGGGCATTAGGGTTGGAATCCCCTCTGGAATCCCCCCTGGAATGCGCCCTGGATCCTTTCCCATTCCCGCAGGGCTGCCCTGGCAGTGGCGCTCCCGGGACGGGTCCGTGGCTCTCCCGGCGTTCCCGGATTCCCTGCGGGATCTGACGGATCCCTTCGAGCTGTGCCTGACCGGGGAGGGGCTGGAGCAGCTCCGGCTGCGGGATCGGGATCGGCTGCTCCGCCTCATCCCCCACGTCCGGGTCTTCGCCAGAGTGGCGCCCAAGCAGAAGGTGAGGGGGGCTGGGAGTGGGAATTCCCAGGATTTGGGACCTTCAGGAATGTGGGGATGGCCCTAGGGTGACCCCAAAGAGTTTGGAGCTCGTTCCAGCTCTGAATTCCTGGGATTTCGTGGGTTTGGGAATGGGGGGATGGCCCTGGTCTAATCCTAAAGAATCCTGAGCCTCTTCCAGCCCTGAATTCCCAGAATTCGGAGCCTTCCCACCAATCCCACTCCGTCCCCATCCTCCCATCCCACTCCGAGCCGGGAATTCCGGGATTTTGGGAGCTTTTCCCGGTGTTTTTCCGGGCAGGAATTTGTGATCACGGCGCTGAAGAGCCTCGGCTACTGCACCCTGATGTGCGGGGACGGCACCAACGACGTGGGAGCGCTCAAACACGCCGACGTGGGTGAGCACATTCCCAAAATTCCCCGGATTCACCCCAAATCCAGCCCCAGCGATGCCGCTCCCAGCATTTCCCAGCTCTTGGTGCTGGTTTTTGGGGCCAGGAAAGGAAATAAAGAGGGAATTCCAGGTTTTGCTGGGGGTTTTTCCTGGTTTTTCTCTGTGCTTTTCCCTTGTTTTTCCCTGTTTTTTCCCCATTTTTTCCTCTGATTTTCTCTGGTGTTTCCCCGTTTTTTCCCTAATTTATCCCAATTTTTTTTCCCCTGATTTCCCCCCTCTTTCTCCCCAAATTTTCCCTGATTTTCCCTCTTTTCCCCCCAATTTCTCCCCGTTTCACCTCCCCAGGCGTGGCCCTGCTGGCCAACGCTCCGGAGCGCGTTCCCGAGCGGAAGCGGCGGCCCCGGGACGGCCTCGGGGACAGCAGGCCCGGAATTCCAGCCGGGAATGTCAAGCCCTCGTCCCGAGGAGCCAAGCAGCGGCTCCTGGCCCAGCGGGAGGAGCAGCTGGCCGTCCACAGGGTGGGAATTCCCGTTTATCCCGGGATTTTTAGCCCTGGCATTGCGTCGGGAATTGCGATTTAGCCGGGAATCTTTAGCCCTGGGAGCGGAGGGATTTAGGGAATGGGAATGCTGGGATGGTTTGGGTGGGGATGGATCCGATCCCAATCCAGTCTTCATCTGTGGGCAGGGAGCTTCCCAAAATTCCAGGTGGGAAATGGGGAAAAAGGGAGAGAATTCTAATGGGAAAAGGGATAACATGGAGTAAACCAGGAATTCTGGAGGTGGGAAGTGACTTAAAACCAGGGAATAAACCCTGGAATTCTCGGGGATGGAAGGGACCTGAGATCTGGGATAAACAGGGAATAAATCCTGGAATTGTGGAGGTGGGAAGGCGCCTCCAACCCCATCACCCCAGATCCCAAACTCGCTCTTTTCCCTCTGGATTTGCGCGGACTCTGAGCTCATTTTCCGGCCGTCCCGGGTGATTTTGGGATTTCTGGGAATTTCCCATCCCGCAGGAGCGGCTGAGCCAGGTGCTGCGGGACCTGGAAGAGGAGAGGGCCCCCGTGGTGAAGCTGGGGGACGCCAGCATCGCCGCCCCCTTCACCTCCAAGCTCTCCTCCATCCAGTGCAGTGAGTGCCCAGCCCGGGAAACGCGGGAAAAACCCCGGGAATGGGGGAAACCCCAAAGCTGAGCAGTCCTGAGCCCAGTGCAGCTCAGAATTCCCGAATTGTGGATCTCTTGGACTCTGGATTTGAGGCTGAGGATTACCCTAAACAGTCCTGAGCCCATCCCTAAATCCCCAATTCCTGCCCTTTTTCCCCTCACGGCTGCCCCTCACCCTTTCCCCCCCTGGCTTTTCCCTGAGCCCAGTCCAGCTCAGAATTCCCAAATTGTGGATCTCTTGGACTCTGGATTTGAGTATTACCAAAACAGTCTGAGGATTACCCTAAACAGTCCTGAGCCCATCCCTAAATCCCCAATTCCTGCTTTTTTCTCCCTGAGGCGGCCCCACCCCCCCTCAGCCCTTCCCCCCTGGCTTTTCCCTGGTTCCTGATTCCCAGAATTCCCGTTTTTCCCGCGCAGTCTGCCACGTGATCAAGCAGGGCCGCTGCACGCTGGTGACCACGCTGCAGATGTTCAAGATCCTGGCGCTGAATGCACTGGTGCTGGCCTACAGCCAGAGCGTGCTCTTCCTGCAGGGCGTCAAGTTCAGCGACCTGCAGGCCACGCTGCAGGGGCTGCTCCTGGCCGGCTGCTTCCTCTTCATCTCCCGCTCCAAGGTGGGAGCCGGGAATTCCGCGGGAAAGGGCTCGGAGCGGGGGAAAATCCCAGAAAAAGATCCCGTTTGGAGCAGGGGAAAAATCCCCAAAAAAATCCCATTTGGGGTCAGGAAACAGGGGTGTCTGACAGGGGGAGGGGGGCACTGTGTGCTCTGGGGTGATTCTGGAGCTTCCTCTTCATCTTCAGGTCCAAGGTAGGAGCTGGGAATTCCGCGGGAAAGGGATCGGAGCAGGGGAAAAATCCCCAGAAAAATCCCATTTGGGGTCAGGAAACAGGGGTGTCTGACAGGGGGAGGGAGGCACTGTGTGCTCTGGGGTGAGCCCAGAGCTTGCTCTTCATCTCCCGCTCCAAGGTGGGAGCCGGGAATTCCGCGGGAAAGGGCTCGGAGCGGGGGAAAATCCCAGAAAAAGATCCCGTTTGGAGCAGGGGAAAAATCCCCAAAAAAATCCCATTTGGGGTCAGGAAACAGGGGTGTCTGACAGGGGGAGGGGGGCACTGTGTGCTCTGGGGTGATTCTGGAGCTTCATCTTCAGGTCCAAGGTAGGAGCTGGGAATTCCGCGGGAAAGGGCTCGAAGCAGGGGAAAAATCCTGTTTGGAGCAGGGGAAAAGTCCCGCTTGGAGTAGGGGAAAAATAAAAAATCCCGTTTGGAGCAGGGGAAAAATCCCATTTAGAGTAGGGGGAAAATCCCATTTGGAGTAGGGGAAAAATCAAAAAAAAATCCTGTTTGGAGCAGGGGAAAAATCCTGTTTGGAGTAGGGGAAAAATCCCATTTAGAGTAGGGGGAAAATCCCGTTTGGAGTAGGGGAAAAATCCCAAAAAAGTCCTGTTTGGGGTCAGGAAACGGGGGTGTCTGACAGGGGGAGGGGGGCACTGTGTGCTCTGGGGTGAGCCCAGAGCTTCCTCGTCATCTCCAGGTCTGAGCTCGGAATTCTGTGGGGTTTATCCCAAATCAGGGAAAAATGGGCTTTCCCCCCCCAAAAAAAATCACATTTATGCTCAGGAAAAGGTGATTTCTGAAGGTGGGACCAGGGTTTGGAATGGCTCCCAAAGCTCCAGATCCAAATCCACGATGGGAGCCCAGAATTCCATGGAATCTGGCAAAATCAGGGAAAAAGGGGCTTTTTTTTTTCCCAAGATCCCGTTTATTGTAAGAAATTCCCGGTTTCTGAAGGTGGAGGGGTGGGAATGTTTGATTTGGGAGCCTCCCAATGCCATTTCTCCCCTCAGGATCTCAGTTTCTGGGATGAGCAGTGGCAAAGAGCCAAAAAAGGCCCAAATCAAGGCTTTTCCATGGAAATCTGGAATTTTGAGATGGCTCAGCCAGGAATAAAACCCCTAAATCCCAATTTCCATGGGGGAAAAACCCCCTGGACTGAAAATTCCCACACAATTCCCTGAAAAACTTCAGGATTTGGCCTGCAGCCCCCGCCATCCCACATTCCCGGATTTTATTCCCGTTTTTTCCAGCCCCTGAAGACTCTTTCCAAGGAGAGGCCTCTTCCCAACATCTTCAACCTGTACACGGTGCTGACGGTGCTGCTGCAGTTCCTGGTGCATTTCCTGAGCCTGGTGTTCCTCTACCGGGAAGCGCAGGCGCGCAGCCAGCCCAGGTCAGGCCCCGAGCCCCAAAAATTCCCGGAGAATTCCGGGATTGAGGCTTTAACCGCTAAGATTTCCAGGGTTTTCCCCCCAGTTCCTGCTGCCCCGGCATTCCCTGATCCCATAAAAACCACTCCAGTGAGCGCTTCCCGCTGTTTTCTGTGGGAGTTCCATCCCAAGGAATTCCCATGGATATAAAAATCCCCAAATCCCCCAGGATTTTATCCATTCCCATGGATATAGAAATCCCCAAATCCCTCAGGATTTTATCCATTCCCATAGATATAGAAATCCCCAGATCCCCCAGGATTTTATCCATTCCCATGGATAAAAAAAAACCCCAAAAATTCCCATTTTTCCAGTCCCAACCCATTTTAGACCCAATTCTACCCCTCTAAAAACCGGGATTTTTGGGGGAGTTGATCCCAGGGCTGATCCCAGGCTGATCCTGGGGCTGATCCCGGGCTGATCCCGGTTTTCCCGGCAGGGAGGAGGAGTTTGTGGATCTGAGCCGGGAGTTCGAGCCGTCGCTGGTGAACAGCACCGTGTACCTGCTGGCCATGGCCATGCAGACGGCCACCTTCGCCATCAACTACAAGGTGCGAGATCCGGAACCTTCCATTCCCTGCTTCCCCAGGGTGCGAGATCCGGAACCTTCCTTTCCCTGCTTCCCCAGGGTGCGAGATCCGGAACCTTCCTTTCCCTGCTTCCCCAGGGTGGGAGATCCAGAACCTTCCATTCCCTGCTTCCCCAGGGTGCGAGATCCGGAACCTTCCTTTCCCTGCTTCCCCAGGGTGGGAGATCCAGAACCTTCCATTCCCTGCTTCCCCAGGGTGCGAGATCCGGAACCTTCCTTTCCCTGCTTCCCCAGGGTGGGAGATCCGGAATGTTCCTTTCCCATGCTTCTCCTGCTTTTTCCCATTTTTCTCCCCATTTTTCCCAATTTCCATTCCCCAGTGCCATCAAACCCCATTCCAAAGCCTATCAGAATTGGCTCCCAGTGCCCTCCCAGTACAAACCAGTGCCCTCCCAGTACGAACCAGTGCCCTCCCAGTGTATCCCAGTGCCCTCCCAGTGTATCCCAGTGTATCCCAGTGCCCTCCCAGTGTATCCCAGTGTATCCCAGTGCCCTCCCAGTGTATCCCAGTGTATCCCAGTGCCCACCCAGTGTATCCCAGTGCCCTCCCAGTGCCCACCCAGTGTATCCCAGTGCCCTCCCACTGTATCCCAGTGTATCCCAGTGCCCTCCCAGTGTAACCAGTGCCTCGCTGCAGGGCCAGCCCTTCATGGAGAGCCTGGCTCAGAACCGGGCGCTGCTCTGGGCGCTGCTGCTCTCGGCCTCGGCCGTGCTGGGGCTGCTCAGCGGCGCCTGCCCCGAGCTCAACCTCGGCTTCGGCCTCGTCGAGATCCCGGCAGAGGTGAGAGCCACGATCCCGGGCAATTCCCAAATTCCTGGGGGCTTTGCCGTGGGGAAACGGCTCCAGACTGGGGATTTTCACAGGGAGGGGTTCTGAGATTCCCGCCCCGGTGAGACCCCAATGCCGGGGGGAAATTCCCAAATTCCAGGGGAAATCCCAGCATTCCAGGGGGAAATCCCAGCATTCCAGGGGAAATTCCCAAATTCCAGGGGGAAATCCCAGCATTCCAGGGGGAAATCCCAGCATTCCAGGGGAAATTCCCAAATTCCAGGGGGAAATCCCAGCATTCCAGGGGGAAATTCCCAAATTCCAGGGGGAAATCCCAACATTCCGGGGAACATGGGAATTGTCCCTGCCTGTGGGTTGGGACGGGATGTGGAGCCCATTCCCACTGGGAACATTCTGGAATTCCCAGGGATTTGGGGTGGGATCCGTGCCCCATTCCCATGGAACATTCTGGCATTCCCAGGGATTTGGGGATGTGGGGATCTGGGGGTGGGATCTGGGGCCGGTTCCCCCCCGGAACATTCCGGAATTCCCTCGTTCCCAGTTCCGGCTGCTGATCCTGGCGGTGCTGGCGGCCGATTTCCTGCTGGCCTTTTCCGTGGATCGGCTCCTGCAGCTCCTGCTGGGCAGCTCCCGCCTCCGAGTGCCTTCCTGAGCTCCCGGGATTCCCAGAAACCCCCGAGAACCCCAAACCTCTGGAATTCCCGACCCCTCGGAGAAGGCGGATCCCAAATTTTTAACGTTTCCCAGGACGTCTCGGCAGCTTCCAAGAGTTCCCAGAATTCCCCAGAGTTTTCTTGGAATTTCCCAGGATTTTCCGAAATTTCCCAAGAATTTTTTTGGAATTTGGCAATGGAAAAAAAAAATCCCAATCAAGGCTTTTTTTTTTTTTTTTTTTTTTTTAGAGCTTGGAATTGTTTTTGCTGGGAAAAAAAAATGGGAATGCTGGGAAGTAAAAACAGCGTGGAGTTAGGGGCTGGGGGAGGGGTTGTGGATGCAGAATTCCCAAAAACCGGGAATGAAACCCAAAAATTGGGAATTAAACATAAAAATCCAGGAATTAAACCCAAAAACTGAGGATTAAACAAACAAAAAACAGTATTAAACTGCTCAGGGAGGGCTGTGATTGGCTGAGAGTGCTGAGTGACAGGCAGCAGGGCCAATAGGAAGTGAGGAGGCGTGTCCCACACCTGTTCCCATTTTTCCCATTCCAGGTCCTGTTCCCAGTCCCATTCCCAGTTCCCATTTATCCCATTTCCCAGTTGCCATTCCCAGTATCATTCCCATTTTCCCCATTCCAGTTCCAAATCCCAGTTCCCATTCCCATTTCCCAGTCCCATTCCCAGTATCATTCCCATTTTTCCCATTCCCAGTTCACATTTATCCCATTTCCCAGTTGCCATTCCCAGTATCATTCCCATTTTTCCCATTCCAGTTCCCATTCCCAGTTCCCATTTTTCCCATTCCCATCCCCCCGTCACCACCAGCAGCTTTTATTTTGAAATTCCCGAACCGGCGTAATAAGACTCCATTAACCAATAATTAATCAATAATTAACCGATAATTAATCAATAATTAACCGATAATTAACCAAGTCCCATCCAGCCGGCCTGGATTTCCGTAAGAACCGTTAAAAAAAACCCGAAAAAAGGAAAATTTACAGCAGCGCCCCCCCGTGGCCGGCCGGGGGGGTGGGACAGTGCAACAGTGCCAGGGGACATTGGGGACACCGAGGGGACATCGGGGACCCCCCGTGTCACCCCAGGGCCTCTCAGACAGGTGGGGGGACACTGAGGGGACACCGGGGGGGCACTGGGGGTCCTGGGCCCCGTGGGAAAGTGCCAGAACAGGAGGGGG
>VYZP01027898.1:8135-65940 GCA_013400635.1 Hypocryptadius cinnamomeus
ATCTCTTTTCCCTTGTAGGGGTCAACAATGAAAACTGTAAAGCTGAGACCCCATTTGAAAAAAAAGCCACACATATCCAAGAGTTAGAATAGACAAGCCTTCATTTTGTGGTCTTCTTTCTAGCTATAGGGCAGTGACAAGCACTTTTACAAGTATCCCCTCTTCCCAAGACAGTTTTTGAGGCAGCAGCAGGCAGAATTCCCCTGAAGTTCAGGAAGATCACTAAAATGATGTTTGCACTTAGTCCCTGAAGATATTTTATTATGTGGGAAAAATACCATATTAAAATCCTAATAAAGATTTTTTTTTCAGTCATCGAGACTTGCACAATACCCAATGGTCTAATGAAAGAACTTTCAGCTTCTTTTTTTTTTAAATGTTCATTAAAACTGTACAACAGTGTCCCTGAAATGAGAGTTTAGTAGCACACCAAACTCACTCAGGATTAGTTTCTCACTGGAGCTGTAACAGTGTAGTAGGAAAAAGAAAAAAGCTCTGAAGACTAAAATCAGTAACTTTTGATGCACCTCCAGTGTCAAATCAACAAAGAGGCACATCCTGAACATCTGGCAAACACACATACAATAGGCTACATGCAAGATGAGCCTCATTAGATAAATCCATTAGTCAACTGTCCAGAAGAGAAGCCTGTCCTGCTGAAGGCACTTTCTTCATTTGTAGGACAAATTTATTTCTTCACAGCACATCAGAATTCAGGCTGCTGCTCCACCCAGCATCACCTCCTTGACCTTCACACAGTGCATGACTTCACTGAGCCCATTACAGAGTTCTGAGTAACTCCAGAAGAAAGAGGCAAGGGCAGGGAGAGCCCAGACAACCAGTGCTGATGGAACATGGCACCTTCAGTCTACACTGTGAGCCAAGGGCCTCACCAGATCTGAGCCATCTCAAAAAAAGCTTTATAAAGTTAGAGAGTGCCTTGGGGGACTATTTAAAATTACAATCAAATGGGTTTGGGCAGCAAGAGAAGCCTTTGGATATTTCTTTTTAATCATTTGCTATTGCCACTACAGATCTTTTATTGACACTTGATACAACTCTTACGCAACATTTTGCCTTCCCTAGGAACTTCAGGGCTCCAGCACTAGCTGCAATATCCTTCAGACAGAAACACACTACAGGAGAAGGCAGAAACACTGCTGAGGACAGCAGGTATGTCTTCATTTGAGTACTAAACAATCCAGAAAAGTCCATGATCAGAGACTGGCTGACAAAAAGCATCATTAGGAAACTGCTCACCATCAGTCAACTGAAGAACATCCACAGGAGGAAATTCACATTTGTGTCTCACTGCAGAGCCTGTGAAAACCTGAATCCTGTGACTCAGACATAGAAGGTTGCTGGCTCTGACTGATGGTAAAATGTAGATGTTTCCAACTCAAAGAAATAGAGTTTGCATCTGCTAGAAGGCAATATCAAATCCAAAGAGCTGCCTTGACAGATCTTCAATGGCATTTTAGTTCTGACCTGTATTACTGACATGCAAATCAAACATAACAGGATTTTTTATTAATGTCAACTAGCTTTCATTAGCTATTACTTTAGTTTTAAATGGTGTCTAAGGACCAGTATCATCAATCCCACAGCAATCAATTGCCTGAATAAAATACAAGCAAAAATTACTTATGTAAGAGATACTTTTGCCTTAATAACACAGGTCAATCTAAATACCTATGTCTGTTCATCCATTTTTTCAAGCTTTCTAACTACATCATGTAATTTACTGCTGCTAGAGAAACCAGTAGCCTACCTACATATTACTTGTCCATCAAAAGCATTTTGGGTTAAAGTTCTTTATTATATTTGCTTTTTTATTAAATATCTGTTTAAACAGTCTCTGAATTTAGCCTACATCATCTCCTACAAAGACATCTTTGTTAACTGTGTCCTTTCTTCCCTTTCTTTGCACAGCTGACACCCCAAAGACAAAACCAAACCCTAAACCAAATTTGTACCTCTTGCACTGCATGACCATGAGATGTCTGAAACCTCGGGTTTGGGTTTAACAAAGTAGAAAGAAGAATCAATGTCAGATACAAACATTGTGATACAGTATGATTCCAATGAATAAACACTACATTGAGGAAACAGCAGGAACCCACATTCTCTCCCTCTGACCATCCAGTTCGTACCTGTGAACTGCCCTGCTGTGAGACCACTGGGCAGAACTTGGCTTCTGAATGACTCTGAAATGCCCCTGAAGCTGGTGGGGGCAAGCTCATAAACATCTCCAGGGATGGAGGAAGTGTTGGAAGAAGACATGAGTTCTGTTCCCTTTAGAAAAGTCCTTTGCATGGAGCTCCATAAGAAAAGAGATGGGGAAGAACCCAAAATCCCCACACCAAAAAAAAAAAATCACCAAATTGCAAGCCAGGGAGCAAAGGAGAAACCCAGAGAAGCTCATTTCCACCGTTAAAAATACAACATAAGAGGATAAAAAATACAAACTGCTGGCCTAGCTTATCCCAGGATGAGCTTCAGTTCGCTAAATATTTGTTCTGTCACAGAGGCAAAGCAAGGAAACTGGAAAATACTTACAGAACTCCTCATCCATATGCTTGGATTTGCTAACCCAACAATGAGAGTAAAAGCATGAACAAAGCTAACACCCCTGGTGCTTCACCCTGCAGGGTGAAAGAGGAAACAGGTCTTAGGACTGTAAATCACATCTTTTTCCTGGCTTTTATGATGTTTAATGCTGCTCAAATCCTGTCTCTGCAGTGGAGAAGGCTCTTCATTAATTACTGCATTTCTCAGGTGATGAAAATCAGACTGAAGGTCACGCTGAGCACCTCCAGCACCATGTAACATCCTGCCTTTGCCTTCCACCCTCCTGCTGCCATCAATGACCCCTTCACTCTCCTCACCATTGCTGCTGTTGAACCTTCTGCAGAACTGACAGATACTGAATTTCTTTGGAAACAAGATAGAAATGAGATTTGGCTGAGCACCTCCTGCACAGGTGGAGATAAGCACCTTCACATGAAAGAAGGGATGTGTTTTCACCCCTCTTCCTCCTCCCAGTCTCTTTTCTCCTCAAGAAAAAAGCACTAGAAAAATATTGTGCAAGAAACAGATGGAGGAGACAGGGAGGTAAAATAAAAACAAACAGGTTATTATTTGGTATAAATCTACTCTGGTTCCTAAAGGAATGAATAAAGTAAAAAGAGAAGACATTCAATACACGTAGCTTTCTCCTTTCACAATATTGGGCTGGTGCCCAGAATTGAAGGAGTGATGAGAGTTTGCTCATATGAGCCAAAAGAAATGGCTCTCACTTGTTGATAGTATCCTTTACAAGATAACAATTACAGTGTTTGCCACAGATCACGTCTAATTCTTGCAACATGTCAGACTGGAAAGAGTTTCTGCTTTATTAGTTTTGAATAAGCTCAACTTCCCTTTTACTCATTTTCCTTGAATGCTCCTCTTTTACCTGACATTAAACCTCTCTTCGGACATTTACTCAATTAATTTGCCTTAATTAAATTGAGATTACTCCACTTAGGAAGTGGAGTGAACTGAAATCAAATTAAAGCAACTTTAATTTTGAAAAGTGTACAAACACAGAGGTTTAATGAGGTTTAAATAATCCTTTTTAAATTCACACCTCTAGTTAATTTAATTCAGCTTTCCTGAAGATCCTGGTATGGACATGTTCTATGTCAACATGTATTTGAGAAAAGACAGTGAAGGGAAGAACAACATCCACATACAGAGAAAGAGAGAGATGATAAAGGCAATTCTGTCTACAAATCTTTGCAACAGAATGAGATCACTTATTTTTCTGCTTTTAGAAACCCTGCTAGCAACAGAAGTACAAGGGATGAGTGAGGCTGACATCCTCAGCACATCTTTTTCATCACTTACGCAAGAGGGCAAAGCAATGAAAGCACAGACCTGAGATCCATTTTTCAAGTGAAGGGATCAAAAATCATAAAGCACACTGACAGCAACTAAAAAACAGACATACATTAAACCCTATCCTAAGGTGAGACATGGGCCTTCAAGGGACTCCTAAAAGATACCTATGACCCACAGAAAGGAGTAGCACTGTGTGACATGGCAGTGATGGCCGTGTCATTGTGCATGGTCTGGGTCATTGGGAACCCCTCTGTCCTCCCCCAAGGGGCAACATGGTTTGAAACCAAGGAGCAGGCTGGATGTTTTATTTGACACTCCCCCAGACTACCACCCCAGGCTGCTGAGCAAGACAAGACAAATGTGGCTCAACATCACCAGCCCTTTGGTTTTGACCTCCAGTTCCAGGATCAAACCATCTGTTACTAATAGTTGGTTGTGGCTGCAAATCTTTGGTTCACTGACTGGAGCACTGCTCCAAACCCCCACCCACAGTCTCTTTTCACTTGTCAGGGGCAGCCTCTTGGCAGTGGAAGCTGCTCTCAGTGCTCTAGGGCATGTTCTAGGAAATCCTTCCTGGCTGATTTCTGACATCCTCTGGCCATCATTTCTCATTCTCCTGTGCACTCTCAGGCTGTAAGATGTGTTTCCCCCTCTCCAATGATATCTGCTCGTTCTGGATGTAGCTGAAGACACATCCAGAACACAGCCAGACCCTCTCAGCACACACTCACAGGCTGGGTGTGCCTGTGCACTGTTTCCCCACCAGTGAGGTCAGCCTGATTCACCCTGCTCAGGAAACAATGACCCACAGCCTCCAGCAACTATTCCATGTCTGCACAAAGCAGACACAGGGCTTGCCAGTTCAGACAGCACTTGCCAGCAGTATCTAATGTCACAATTTTCCCACACCCCTCCAGTTTAAAAAAACCAAACACTTCAGACACCAGCAGCACATGCACAGATAGCTGTATGTCCACACTGGCACACTTGCAAACAGACCCATTGCTCTCCTGTGGGATTTTACTGTCCTTCTTAACACTACCAGAGCCATGCAGGAATTGGTGAGGCTGCTTACACACATGCTTATTTGCTGCTCAGATCAAGGTTTTAAAAGAGATGTGTGCCAGAGTCTATTTATGGCCCTGGAAGCTGTGCAAACTACACACATTTGCTACCTCCTCACTAACTCGAGCTGCCATTATGCACTGATTAGGCACTGACAGCAAAATAAAACTTAGAGTTTTCATGTAAAGACTGTCACAGACTAATTCAAAGACAATTTCAAATTAGGCAAGCAAATCCCTGTCCAAACTTTCCTTCAAATATAATGAATGGCTGGTTTAGTTCAGGAATTCACATTTTCAGCTGAAAATGACAGAGGATGTTCTCCCCACTCCTTCTGCAAATTTAACAAGCCACTGAAACACAAGGTTTATCCCTGAGTCACTCACACCTGCATAATCCTGCTCATCGCTAATATGAGATGCAATTTAAATTCTAGGAAAAATAAAGACTGGAGGGGTGGTGGAAGGAAATGAAATAGCATTCTGGACAATACAAAGATGCTCAACCCTTAAATAATCCCAGAACACCATTTAGGTTCAGAGACCCCAGCAGGAAAAGATTTCCAGTGAGCCAAGGGCACTGGGAATTAATTTCCCCTCTCCTCCCAATACAAAAGGCAGAGGCAAAAATCAATTTGTACCAACAGCAGAACTTACACTAGGAAGCCACAGGGAGTAGGTTAATTGTGAGATTGTGAAGAAAAATAACACTTGCTACAAAGCAATTAAAAGCTGCTCTCATGAGTGTTCAGAGTACTTTTCAATTTACTTAAAACAAACATGTTTCTCTGAAAAGAAAAGAAAAAAACATCCAAACCCCTCAACCTTCAACACAAGCTCATTACTCCCTCCAGATTCTTCCAAAACAAGCACTTGCACTGTGCTTTTACAGTGACTAGGGAAATACAACCAGAATATTCTGCTGTAATTTCCATACAGGATCTCAAATGCTTCAGTACAGCAGGGAAGGGTCAGCCTTGTGCTTACACACAGTTAGGCACATGGAGATGCTCCAGGTCATTGCTGCCTCCCAGGAAAACTGGGCTGGAGAAGCATCACACACGGTTTCACTGAGGGTAAAAGTCAGATTTGCTCAGATTTTGCAGACAGAAGAGGGGCATGTGCTTAGAGAGGGCACGGAGCTTTCTGCACAGACCAACGCTGGCTTTTCTCACAACTCAGTCAAGATGCTTTCCTGAGCTAAAAGCACCATTGTGGCACAGAATTGTCCTTCACACTGGCACCAGTGTCAGGCTGGCTTGCACTTGCTGCACTGGGACCTGCACAGCCACAGAGGCTCCTGTTCCCACCCAGCTGCCTCCCTCCTGGGCTTGCTGCCCACACCAGGCAGCTCCGACCTGCAGGAAGGCAAATCCCAGCATTTTGGGATAGGAAAGGGCTCCCAGACAGGGCTGGTTTGGTCACAAAACAAAGCCTTCTCCTGGCCAACAGCCCCATCTCTCCATTTCCCTGCAGAAGTGAAGGAATGGGGCTGTATCACGCTGGAGCAAGGGCTGCATCACCAAAAAACAACTCTTTTCATAAGAACATGAAAGAGAGCGAGTCAAAGAGGGGATAATAAAAATAAGTTTTAGGCAATTAATAAACGGTAAATAAAAGTCAGCAGCTTCTGCAAATTGCAGAGAGGAAGCTGGCAGCAGCTCTGGGGCAGTGACAGCCCTGCCAGCAAACACCTCCTTGCCTTTCAGACAGCCCTGAACAGCTCTCAGACTCCACGGGGGAGAAAACCACACCAGGGCCTTGCGAATTAGGAGGAGGCTTTTGTAAAGGATATTAAAGCTCATGCTTTGGGGATTAAGTCAGTCTTTATCTGTTAGAGATCAGGATGTGGCTAACAGTAGGGGACAGATTATCTGCATCTGCCACTGGGGAGGATTTACACCTTCTGAAGCATCTGTGCCTGCTATTGTCAAAACCATTCTTCAGCCTGAGCCAGCAGCTTCTATGGGCAAGGAATGCAAAACTTTCTATGTTGTGTGCCAAGGTCCTCAGCAGCAGCATATAAGATTTTCAGTAACTTAGAAGAACAGAAATAAAATCTTGATTGTACCAGGCCATGTAGAAGTTAATTTTTATTTGCAAAAATATGGACTTAGCCCTGACTTGGGAAATTTACCAAAGGAAACATCCATTCTCAAGCCTGGTGTTTAATAAAAGACAGAAAATCTACATGGTGGGTAAAGAGTCCCCTGAAAACACCCTGGATTTCTGCAGCTTTCCTTTAGAGCAAAAAAAGGTGCATAAAAGGTCTTGGCCCACGAATAGGAAAGAATCCAGATCTTCACTCAATCCATCCCTCCATAAAATCACTGCTGTAAATATGGGAAACAGCTGCTGCTCAAGACAGGGCGATGGTGTGGCCATCTCTGGGGCACCCACGTGTGCAGCAGGTGAGAGTGCACACTCTCAGAGTATTTTCTGGGCTTTCTCACTCTGATCTCCACTATCTCCAAGTTCTTTAACACCAGCAGAATGACTGATATCTATTTAGCATTACAGCACCAAAAACAAACAGCTCATTAAACCTCCAGAAAGCTATTTCAGAGAAATACATCAGTTGAAACTTTCCCAAAATTTATCTTCCAGAAAAGCTGATAATCACATGCTCATAAGAAACAAATGTTCAACCAGAGTCAGTTTTGTAATATATTAATTAACATAATTTTCATTGGCAGTGACAACAGGCCATCTGCTACTCTGGCATCACGAGAGACTGAGTTTCAAGCCACTTTAAGCTGTTTCTTGTTGTGCATGGCTGATTTTCATCTAAAAACTAAGCATGAGTTCCTCATCTTTTTTTGGATAAGCACTTCCCAACAGGCAGCAAACAAACTTTTTAGCCTGGTAACCCAATCCCCTGTATCAGCTGCTCCTGGCTCGCTGCCCTGTGGCACCCAGCAGCTGGTACAAGGGCTGTCACTCCAGGATCCATGCCAGCATCCTGGCTCCAACTCAGAGCATATCCCAACAGGAAAAACCATCTAGAGACACAGTCAGCACAACTTTCTCTGCAATAAATTAAGTGCAAACTTCAATGGCAGAAGCTGTTATCTGGTTTATCAATAACATTGGCCAAGGGGCATAACTGCTTCCAACACAAACTCACTGACTTATGGCCAACTGGTGACCTCAGTAATCTCATTTTTATTTCAGAGGTAGTGAAAATGCCAACAGAAAACCATGTCTGTTTGTCCTGTCTCTCTCTAGCTTCCAGTTTCATCATTTACACAGAAGAATACAAAAATGGGACAGGTTTTCCTAGCTCCTCTTGTCACTCAGGCTCCCATAACTCAAAGTCATTGTTTAATTACTCCCAAATAGCACCTGACTCTGTAGAACCCCAGGATGAATAACCATCATTTTGGCAAAGACAAGGGTTTAGGAAAATCACTCACATACTGGGCAATAAGTCTCCTAAGCTTCAAGAACAAGCAACAACCTCATTGAAAAGTTGAAAAGCAAGTTCATTTACTCTGCTATTTATAGCTTAATTATGTAGATGAGCAAGCTATTTCCAAGTCAGACCTGATAAACTGCAATAATTTTAAAAACAGAAAATCCCTTGGTAGGAGAGGTTCAGTCAGTCCCCAGCCTTGAATCCTAGCTGGGATTCAAAGAGAAATGAGGACCAGCACACAACTCTGTAGGCCAGAATGGTTTCTTAACCATCTGTGCCACACTGGAATCCACACTGGGGCTTCAGAAATCACACCAAATTGATGTTCTGGGAGTGGTCATCCTGTAGCTTTGAGACCTGCTGATCTCTCTTCATGTTGTGATTGCCACTGAGTCCAAACTGGCCCCCAACTCATCAGAGCCCCTAAATTTTTTGAGAGAGAGGATGCTCTATCCTTCACAGGTCTGTAAGACATTGGGCAAATTGATGTTGATGGCTACTAACAAATGTAACCAGGCCACCAGTGAACGTTCCCAGGCTTTGACACAAAACATTTTCCAAATAAAATCTTGCGACACTGATAAAGGTCATTTACCAGAAATCAATATTTGGAAACAGACTCCTGAGTGCAGCAGATTAACACTGGTGACAATGATATTTACTTTCACTACAAGTAATATTTGCAATAACAGAGCACTGTTTTATCCTATGTATGACACACACAAGGAAAACTAAACTATTTAAATGTAAATGAGAACGTTCATATTTGACACCAAGATTTTGCCATTCGCTATTTGCCAGAAGTATTAAAGGATTTCTATTTACCAGTTTCAGCAGGCAGTAAACCATGTGTGCTTTTCACCAGGCACTGCAGTGGGCCCTGTGCAGCTCTCGCCTGACCCTTTCCAGTCTCCTGTCCCCATCCCATAGATTACATTAATCCTCTTGTTTGTTCTTTCTTTAATTAAATGATTCAATCTTTCAGGCAGTCTGTGCACAGATATCAGCAGATAAAACTTTAAAAAAAACCCTGACTGTACTCATAGGAATAATCTTTACCATGTTAATTAGCAACCAGAATCACAAGGAAACACACCCAAGATAATTAAGGGAGAAGCACGCAGAGAGAAATTTTAAGTATAGCAAGCCCAAATAACCTCAAGTTCCAGATTCTGGCTGTTGCTTCTTGTCTCTGATAAGCAAGGAAATAAGTGACCTGACAGAGCTGGGAGGATGTCTCTGTCAGAAGGTCTTTTAATGGTCACATTAAATAAATATCTGCTCAGGCAGGTGAAGCAAAGTTGATCCTCTCTGGTAACAAAAGACTTCAATTCCCAAGATGCCTTCAGAAGATATTTTATAATACTTTATGGTGACATTTAACGTAGGGACCAATGCCCTGTCTCAGGCACCAACCTACAGGAGAACAACTCATCTGGAAACAGCTGAGACTGCTGGGGAGAGACAGACCCATAACCTGGAAAAGTCAATAAGCTCTGAAAAGGCCTTGATGGATTTTGATGGATGAGGCAAAGAAGTTAGTTATGATTTTAACTTCCATTTCAGTTTTCTCTTCTTCAATAAGATGATTAATTACACAATAATCTGAGAAACTGGTCACTGCAACAACGTAACCACCAGCTTTTAGCAGTTATCCCAAGGAAATGATAAAGGCTTCTTTGATCCACTAATGATATTTCAAGTGAGAAAAATTTTGTATTTAAGGGGGAAAAAAAATTTACAGAAACTCTTTGAAGTGCTGCCTCTATAGCAATTAAAAAGTGACAGCCTGTAGAGAACAGGAGGATATGTTCTATTTTTGTACAGTGCTAAATAGGTAATGCCATGCCAAGAGAAATGAGGGCTGAGGCCAGACTAGCAGATATTCCCAAGAAATGCACGAGCACACATCTGCCCCGAGAGCACTGCCAGCAAAGCCTCCCTGCCTCCCACACCAACCCTCTCCAGCACAGGGCAGGGAAGGCTTGGGCTGGGTATAGATAAAAACACATTTGCTGGAAAACCATCTTCATAAAAAGAGAAGATGTAAAGCATGAGGCAATCTCTGGCACTTTCCTGAGCACTCACTCTGATGCCACTCTCTGTGAGCCATCAGGTGCTTTGGACACTGCTGTGCCCACCTGCCCACAGTGGCACAGGAGAAGGTTCCTTGTGAAGGCTTTTAACCACCAAGCCAGTGAGGTTTGGAACATCTAGAAAGGAACATCAAGAAAAGGAAAATTATGTCATTAAATTCTCTGAAAGTATTATATAAGGTGTGATCCCTCCTGGGATGTAGGGGTCTGAAGAAATGACCCACAGGTCTCCTGTAGTTTTGTATTTCAAACAAGAAAAAGAGGAATCTTTCACATAGCAGCTGATGTAGCACCAAGATCTATCTTTATCCTTTACCACAGGCAACACCTCAGTAACTCAAGCAGACAACATTTCTTTTGCAGTCCAGACAGCTTTTAAACAAATAGCAGATTTGATAATATAATGGTTTTGATTGACAAAGTTATGAACTTCAAGTGCTTTGTATAAAAGAACAAAAGTTTGTCTTTAGTTACCTAATGCTGATGGCATGATGTGTTTCACCTTGTTCATAATTCAGGACAGTACATGTTTTTGCTGTTAAGGACATTGTTAATTTGAAATGTAATCATTTGGAGAGAAGTCCTAAGTGCTTTCAAGTGCTTTCACAGTCACATTTCCACAGTCTTACAAAATATTCAGAAGCTTCTCTTCCAGAAGATTTGCACAAACAACAGGAGAACGCTATGAATAGATGAGACCAGAAGGTACCACACCATGGTGGCACTTCTATACACAAATGGAGCTGGTAAGAGACGACAAAATGACATTTTGTCTAACAGACAATAATTTACTACCTGTAAGAATCCCACATGCCACTCTAAATAAGTGATCTGAATACCTGAGTGCACTGCATGACCCCAACAGCAGCCACACACCAGCAGGGTCTCTGACAAAGCATTACAGCTTCCCTGTGCCCAGCTCCTCCTTTCCTCACAGACAAACATGGCTAATAGTCCCTTACTGATTACTCACCCAGGGGAGCCCACCAGCACCACCCACGTGCTCCCCACCCCAAACACTCCAGCTCACAGCCGAAGTGCTGGTGGCACCCTCCTGCCACTCTGTCGCTGTGCCACACAGATCAGTGGCTGCAAAAGAAGAAACCCCTGCAAGCTGTGTGATATTTCTGCTGATAACAAGCCTTTAAAAATTTAAAGCATGTGAATAAAAGCTTTTGTGGTCAGACAAATGGCCCATATGCTGGCAATTAAATTTTATACTGGCAATATGGTTGATTGTCAGCTACCAGAACAAGAGAGATCTTTCTGACTTTCAGAAACTTGGCTGGGACTCTACATACTCTGCAAAACTCAGGATCCACAGCACCCAAACAGGCCTCCAGGATTCCTTGATGGGCCACTGGGCAGGAGCAGGGCTGGAAGTGCATTTTTCCCCATAGGGAAAGCTCTATTTTTGCCACACATCCCAAGCTGTGTCTCAGGGCTTTCCCATCCTGCACACCCTCTCATTGAGTAAGCCCTCACATCCTTGGTCTAGAGTTTCAAAGCACACAGTCCCAGCCCAGAGCTTGGCTTTAGCTCCTGTCCAGCTGGCTCCACGCTCCACTCCCCAGTGTAGGGAGTCAAGACACGAGCCAACTGCAAACACAAACCAAATCCCTTCCAAGCTCCTACTGCCTTTAATCTCTTGCTTACTGCAGTAACCCTGAATTTACAGATGTTATGTGTAGAGAAAAAGGAGTTGGGATTTTTTTTTTTTCGGTTTACATGTATTTCATGTAGTCAATGCCCTCATGTTTGCTACACATAACTAAGTGCCAGTTCTGTCCCCCTTTCAGACCACGCTGCTTCAGTAAAACACATGATTAAAAAAAGCGTCAGTTGACTAAATTGACATGCTCCAAATGCAATTTAATCCTCAGAAAAAAAAATCTGGTAATAAAACTGCATCTACTAACATGTCACTAGAGTCTAGGCCAAATTCATGGGCAAGCCTTACCCTGCATGCACACACTGTCATTTCACACACAGACACCCAGATGTGCCACCCAGATGTTGCCATGTTTGTGGCACTTGGTAAGGCAATAGTGATATCTGAAATACATATACTAAATCTTTAAATCTTAAATACTGACCCTTCCTAAAAACAGACAGAAAATCCCAGGCAGTGGCTCATGTTTGGATTCCCAGCAAAGAGCTTGTTATATACAAACTCTTGGTTTTAACTTAAGTTTTAACTTAACTTTGTGCTTCATGTTGCAATTGATAAATAAGACAGGGTGAAGCATGACTAAAAGCTTAATTCCTCCCCCACAGCATAAACTATCTCCTTATGAGTAAGACAGGTTCCATACAATGAAGAAGTTCAGATTCATGGCCAAGGGGGGGGTCTAACAGGCAGGCACCATTTTTCACAGCAGAGCCTTGAGCCAGAAACACTAAATCCCACCTGAAATCTTTCCCATTACATCAGAAAATTGACATTTGCATGCCTGTATACAAAAGTGAAATAATTTCCTTTTCATTTCCTGAAGGCAGAAAAATAGTCTCTCCAAAGGAAGGAAGCATTCTTCTTATAATTAAAGTTTGAATTCAGAGTTTTGCAGCAATGTACTGCCCTGGGTTTGCAGATATGTCATTAGGCATGATTACTTGGAAGATCCCATGAAAATGAAAAATGAGATGGTCAAACTCCTGGGTACAGAAATAATTGCTTTTATGTTGGATTGCTTGCTTAATTCCAGGGAAAGGTAGTCTCTGATAAACTGTAGTCCTTATCATATTTCCAAATGCGTGATGTTGCAGTTCATTTAAGTTTCCCTTCCTTATCTCTGTCTTTCCTCAAGACCACTCAAACTTCAAAACTCATTTCACTTCCCTTCTTATACCAAATAGACATTGCTATTGTTGCTGCTCTAAAAAACTAAAGTCTGTATATATAGAAGGAAAACATGCAAAAATGTAGGAAGCCTTGGCCTTGAACTCCCCCAGTGCCACCACACTTTGCATCTGCAGTTAAATCATCCCTCCCTGTCTGAGCGAAGAGCAGCCATAACACTGCAGCTGTAAACAGAAGACATTTTGCTATCTACAGGCAAAATAGTCTGGCAAAAGTTTCATTATTTTGAAGAACAGAGTAATCACTGTAAATTTCCCATGGTAGCAGGGAGACAGAGCAATTAGACACGGCCCAGAGGGCTGACCAACACACTTCAGAACTCCCAGTGATTTGCGAAAGCTTTCTGACCAAACTTTGGTGGTTTTTATTTCTCCCTAGAAATCAGAGCAATCTGTCTCCTGAAAACACAAAGCAAACATAACACCAGAAAAAATAATAAAGACATAAGAGAGAGATGAAATTGCTGATGGATGTTGCTGGCAAAATTTCTGTACAAGCCTACCTTCTGCTCTCCTCAAATGGGCTTTGCCACACTGGGACCATTTGTTAGACCACAGCCACTGCCAAACTGCAAGATGATACCCCTGACAGCAACACAACTCATTACTCCCTGATTTATGGAACAAGAGCTCGGGAGGGGCCAGCACACAATCTGGGGAAAAAACACCAAACACCAAATCCATCCACAGAGGTGACATTTATTAGGTTTACGCATTTTATAGTAGCATTAAGTGTGCTCCTAGAAGAGGCAGGGAAAATGTGCTTATTCAGAAGGAAAATTCACTGCTTGTACCTCCCAGTCTGCTTTATTATACAGCAGCCCATGGCAAGTGCTCTGTTTAAGGACTGGCAGCACTTTGGGCACAGATGCCTCTGGGGAGAGACACTAACACATTTGGAGAACACCTTGCAGATTGAGCCAAAACACTCAGCTTCAAGCTGTGAAGATTTTACACTTGACAAATATTCAGGTCACAGTAGAAAACACTCCCTTTATCTTCTCCCCTTCTTCCCTGAAGGCTGTCAGACCAGGCCACCAACTCTTCCTTCTTGACATCTGGAGCTGTTCCCCCACACAAGCTCACCCTGCCTTTGAGTTCAAACGTTTTGGGACACGCAGGGCCAACAAGAAGCAAAGATTTAGTGGTGCCTCCTGACCTTTCTTCCTTTCCTGCTGCCTCCTCAGGTTGAGTTCTGCAAGGTGTTTTAGCCTAGCAGCCTGCAGAAGTACACACACAACCCCAGCCATGCATTGCAGCAGGGATCTGCAGCATCTCTGCATGTCCTGTCACCAGTGGCCCTTGGACCACTTCACCCATGGGAGGAGATCTGCTCTCTTGGCTACTGCTCAAAAGTTTCCCAAACTACTGCCACAATAAATAGCAAGTAACTTCTGACACCCTCAGCATTGCCCACAGACAAAAATCTTGTTTAATCTTCCAGAAAAGCCACAGGGAGCCAAGATGAGAGGGGCTGAGATACCCCCAGAGGGGAACAGCAGGCACCCAAACTGTCTTCCCTGCCCAAATAGACAGTCCTTTCCCTGTGGAGTCTCCAAAAACAGGCTCCAAGAGCCCATAAAGGGTTTGGTGTCCCACTCCCCACACAAACTCCTTCCTGGGGCTCACAGGGAGGGGAATTTCACAGCACTTTATTGAAACAAGCTGTTATAGATCAGACAAGAATGCTAAAGGAGGTAACACCCAACATGCCAATCCATCCTGCAAAAACACCCACATTCTCTTCCAGGTAATAGTTACTGATGTGAAGCACTGGTTTTATCTAACATTTTGACAGGAATTCAAATTGAACTGCAATCCATGAAAATTGCCAAGCTGGAGGTGCTGGTGAGGTAACAAACAGAGGTGACAATTTCATGTTTTAAAAACCATGCTGTGAGTTTGGGAGGAGGAAATTCATGCTTCATTTTGTGTCCAAACCAACTGAGTAAGTAGCAGAAAACACAATTTATTTTCCTATGTCACACACCTAGTGCATACAACTCTGCCCAAGATCCCTTCCTCCTCCCCTCCTCCAATTGCCTGAGAACAAGCTAAAAACTGAGAATTAAATCTTTAAACAGCTTGTGTTTGCAGGAATGAATGGTGTCAATGCAAACAAGTGCAATTAGTCAATCATAACGAATTGATAATAAAAAACAACATATGAAAGCTCTACTTTAATGTTATTTAAAGTGACAATATTTAAACATCTTATTATAGAACTAATAAAATTCTGTCATGTTATTATCACATATTACTACAACCAGAGACAATCAATAAATTAATACATACTAATTACAACACTCAACTACAGCACTTTGATTAGGAAGAGAGGAAAAACACAATGATCAAATCCCTGGAGAAGAAGTGGGAAGGATTTACAGCTCTCTAACAGCAGTGTTACGAACAGCACATTAAATCTCAGACAGATGTTTCCCTATGCAAACAAAGAGCTCAGTGACAAGACCTCTAAGACTTTTTTTTTTTTTTAACACCATGAAGCAGCACTGTTTTAGTTTGTAACACCAGGCAGGCAGCCAGGCACGTACAAAACCACACGCACACACTTGAAAAACATGAAACACTTTCTCCTCAGTGATGCCATGGTCATCACACTTGGTTCAAAGTGATGCTTTAAAAAAAAAACCAAAACCTTTAGGCTCTTAAACTACAAAAAGTTAACTTATTTTTATATGCACATAGTAAAAAATTACTGACCAAGTTTCCTGCAGGCAGATCTTTTATACCTGTGTGGTCACCATGGTTTTAAAAGTATTAAAATCCAGAGATTTTGAAACTGACCTTACAGTAGCTCCAAACTTAGTATCTGAAATGGGATGAGAGTAGACAAGGTGCAGGACACGGTGAAAACACGATGTGCAAAGCCTCTAGAATAGTTGGCACTTCTAAAGTACTGTCACTGCAACACCTGGGTGGTATTAAAATGTTTCAGCTAAACTGCAGATTGCAAAGCTCATTTAGCACCAAAAGGTATTTGGTGTTCTCTCCAGGTACCCATTACTGTACTGCTTATGATAACAGAAAACTTGAGAAAGGCTGACAGACACCCTTTAATTAAAGGGGATTGCAAAAGTGCTTAAGGCATCACAGTTAGCCACAGGGGAAAAAAAAAAAATCAGTGCTTTCCTTCATAAATTTGGAGCACCTCTGTATAAAGGATATGGATAATCTCTTCCTCTGCTCTAACTGAACTGAAGCTCATTCACTTGGGTTTGCCAGGAGCTGCTCAGAAGTCAGTCCTATCATGCTGCAACCCTTCCCAGACCAGCTCCTCAGCCAGATTAAAAAAAAAAAAAAAAATTAAAAATATCAACCTTTTTCCCTTTACCCGCTGTCAATGGTCATCTCTTGACATATTTTGCCTTTTTTGGCACAACACTTAGAAGTTGCATCATCCTTTCAACTCCACAGTTAAAAGGCATCACCACTCACAGCACTGATGCTTTGGAAACCTGACCTCATCACTGCCGAGAAGTAAATATTGCCTTGGACTGCCTTTCCCTCCCTTCCCCAAGGTGATGATGATGAAGTCTTGTGCCTGCCACTTCATGAGATTCCCTGCAAGGCTGAAATTCAAATTTCTGACAGAAGTATCACAGTTCCCGTTTTCCATAGGGGAGAATCAGTGAGCCGAGCTGAGGCGCTGGGATTTGTAATCTCACGTCAGATGGAAATTCCCCTTCCTGACACTGCTTTTGTAACAGTGAAACCTGTTCTTATGCTCCCTGTGTGCAAGTCCTACAAGGTCACCCAGAGAGGCTGATCAATGCAAGGTGGCAGCCGAGGCTGTGCCCCTCCTCCTGATGCTGCTGTTTCACACAAGAGCAGCAATGCTCTGCCTGACGAAGCGCTCCTGTGATCTTCCAGAGCAGACTCAGAAAACACAAGCTTTGCAGCCAGATCTCAAAATGGAAAAAAAAATTAAAATCCTCTTAGGATGAAAAACAAGCTGGGTGAGAAGGACAGCCACATTCCCAGTGCTCTGCTCAGACCCTGGAGGTCAGTGCTGCAGCTCAGGAACTGCTGAGTGGGATCCAATGGCTTGACACAGGTCAGGCTTGATGATCCTACAGTCCCCCTGACCTAGAGCTGATAAACCACCTTAACTAAGGAAGATTTTATAAATTAAACATATGCACAGAGCAGTAACAAAGGATCTTCTGAACCTTGACTTGAAAGTTCTTCCCTAGGGGGAATAATAAATATTTTTAGAACTACATTTGTGAAAGACAGATGTGAACCAGAATTGTTATTGAGCCTTAAGACCTTAAGTACCTCACTGTAGGAGGGATGAGGTAGAGAAGAGGAGGAAAAGAGCCATTTCAGACACAGATGGTGTAATTGTACCTCTGGACACCTTTGCATTAAGGTCTCAAGGTTACTCCAGTTGAGTTTTGACTTGTAGCTAATAGGCATGAATTAACAAAGTAACCACAACGTCTGGTACCTGCATAGGCAAATTTTTTCTATTAGGTGTTTACTAGAGCTACTTTATTTTAAATGTAAATATAGATATATAGCATTTATAGATATACCAACTATAGACAATAGTGTACATAACATATATATTACTATTTACTGTGTTTACTTCTAAGCAGTGAAGACAAAGTCTATTTCAGTAATGTTTTGGGTACAAGTAGAATACTCACCATAGGGAAAACACAATGAAAAATTGATGCTTTTGAACCATTTGAAAAATCATGCCTGAATCTTGCTGACACAGTGATAGGTGACACTGTCATTCATAAAAGTCAAACAGTCTGATTTGTAGAAGGTGTCATGCGTCACTTTTGCAGCATGAGCTATTTGTTAGGGAGATAACACATCAACTTTTCTTCAGGAAACAAACACTACATTAAGTTAATTTTAAATCCAACAGCTTTGTTACTTCAGTTGAATCTTTAATCACACTGTCTTTCCAACAAATGGACTTGGGGCTTCATTTCTCCTCTCTCCTGGTATTTTGATAATGCAACTTTTTCTGAGCGGTTTCAGCACCTTTGTGCTACAGCAGCCCTGGATGCCCCACTCCAGTGCTCCTAGCAATGTGGATATGGAGACAGAAAAGATTCACCACATCTTGTCCTTCCTTCCCCATCCAGTAGATGAAAATACCTTCTGGATCTCAACTGAGGCCATTGCTTTTATACCACCTTTACCTGCCACATACTATTAGGGGGAAAAAAAAGGCAAACATGTTCCTCTGTGGAAAAGAAGGGTATTTGCACAAGGGGAGACAAACCCCCTCACACACACAGAGCACAACAGTCCTGGAACTAAATGACAGTCACTTCTCACGTGACAGTTCATGCACAGGGCTAATAAAAAGAGAAAAAAGTTGGTATAAACCCCATATATCAAAGCCTCACCACCTGTAGTAGGATGGAGATGTGTTGCTAATGAATACCACAACCCCAATTTCCATAGTCCAGGCTACACCCTCTGGTTCTCCAACAGCTGACAGCAATTTCAGAAGTCAGGTTTCCCCAGGTCCCAGGCAGGGACATGCTTCTCCCGCCTCCTTCCTCCCTCATGCTTTCAGGCCTTTTTTTGCACACCACCATCTGGCAAGCTGAGCACACATCAAAACTGCCCTTTTGAAATAAAGGAACAGAAACCAAAAGTCAAGCTGTGCAGTTCCAGCCAGAGGGAGGGAAGAACAGCCTTGGCAGCTCCCTCCTCCTTTCTAAAGCCATTACTGAGCACCCATCCCCTCACTGTGAGGAGCCCACCCCATTATCCCTGCCCCAGTGCAGGTGGGAGGTGAAATTCTGGCTCAGCATCTCTCCCAGTGAGGAGGCTCCCCCAGGGGCTGCCAACACAAACCAGGCTGGCTCCTGACTCCCAGCCCTGCAAGCAGTGCCAGCAACCAGTTGCTTGCCTTCTTTTTCTTAATTTAATGCATCTTTTTCTTAATTTTAACGCATCTTTTTCTTAATTTCAGTGCATTCTCCAAAGAGTGGAGGTGCCCAACCCAGCTCACTCCAGGGCACCCTTGGGGACATCACTCCACATCCTGTGCCACCTTGCTTTGTGCCATTTACAACCATTCTGTAAAAATCACTGCTCTTGCTCCTTTTACAGCTTGTGCTGTTCATTCTTCATTAAATACACCTCTCCTTGGAAAAGCCATTTGCTCTAGCAGGAACACCATGCATTTATTACTGCCAGACTGCAGCCCATAATATTGACAAATGCTGTAATGATTGGTAAAACACTTATTGGTATAGCTGGCTCTGGGCTTAATTTCTAGCACGCTGACAGCACACAGTGATAAATATTATATTTATTTGCACTTGAGCAGCAACAGCACACACAAGTGGCCTCTCCATGCCCAGGTAATGTCAGCTGTAGCTCGAGGATACTGCAGATCACACAACACCTACCAATTTCTTACATCTTTTGGCTGGGCCAAACTTCAGAGGTGGTGGTGGAAATTCAGAGCACGGCTTTCCCACACACTTTGTGCCCCAGGAGCACAGACAGTGGGGAATGAAGCGAGTTACAACACATTTCTTCTGTGAGCACAATGATTCACCCAAGCCAGGACTGCTCGGGGCAGAATGCTGCTCTTGAGGAGGAAAGCTCCTTATTTTCAGGGGAAAAATTCTGACAAAACCAGCAGGATAGAGGCATGCTTGCTCCTCTGGCATGCAAGGGGAAAGGATCCAGCTCTGCAGGACCCAGCTGAAATCAAGAACTCGAGCCCAGGTGTCTGGCAGTGCTGGTGAACCCTCAGCAGGGATCACCCACTGCTCTGCATGGAGCAGCTGTTGTGCCCTTTATGCCCTCTTGGTCCAAACATTCCAGGCTTGGCATAATCCTGACATGGAACAGGGGCTTTCCTGAGGTGTGAAAAAAAGACTTCTCTAAATTAAACAACAGCAAAAAAAAAAGAAGTGAATGTCTTATTTTGCTGTTGCCTGTAACCTAATCACCACAGCAGTCCATTCAAACTCATCCTCCTGGCTTTTCAAGGCCACAGCCTAGAGTGCCCAGTGAAATTATCCCTTCTCAGAGGCAAATAACACACTGTCCCTCAGCCAGGCATGGGGAGGGAAGGATTGCCATGCTGAGAGAGGTCCACCCCTGCCAACAGCTCAGCTCCTCATCCTTCTGATGGGACAGGAGAGCTACTGCTCAGCAGGGCCCAGGGAAAACCCACCTGGATTCATATTTTATTAATGTCCACATAGGTAGTTACACAAAAAGCTATTTCAGATGAAGGTCCACAACAGGGCAAACCCATAATGCTGCTGTACAGCAAAGAAAAGCAGATTTCTCCCAGCAATGCTGGCTCACAACAGAGAGCTCTCTTTGCATGGGTAATTCATACCAGGCCTGCATTTCAACAGCAAGCAGCAAACAAATGATTCTGCCATTTTTCCCACAACATTTTAGTAGTATGATAAATGAGTTCAAAGTATTTTCTAGGCTCTCTCAAGCTGCTTTGCACTATCTCTGAGTGCACACCCCAGGAAGCCACCAGGCATTTATAGTTAGCACTTGTGAATGTCTGTCTTCATATTTACAGCTCGCTGGGATGGAACAGCATCTATTGCAAGCCATGGCAAGACTGAGAGCCTGGCCCTGGGAGCCCAGGAATTTGGCTGCAATCTGGAGCATCTCTGCCAAAAAGGACTGGGATATTGTTAAGGATGATAAGAACAGGGTGCACAGGGAAGGGGAGGGCAGGCAGCCTCTTCTTCACCTCCTTGCTGCTTTTTCCTGGGTCAGTCTTGGAGTTCAGAGAAGCAGAAAATAAAAGCACTAACCAAGCACTACAAAAAGCCAGAGCCCAAGAGAAACAGAGCTATGTTTCCCTGAAATGAGCGAATATTAGTTTTCTGACAGTTTAAATATTGTATTCTGCTTACTAACTGTCAGTAAATTTACAAATAGTTGGCAGCTTGGCTTATGACCAGGACCCAAAGGAATGTTGACTGTAGCAATTTAATGGCCTGTTTCTATCAGCAACGTTTAAAATACTTCTCATTGCTAGTGAATTTATCTTGAAAAAACCCCAACAGCAGAAGAGATGCTAGTTTTACATTTTTCACCCTGCTGAGGCCTCATATTGGATCATTACTCATTCCACACACCCCCAGCCACTTCTCCAAAGCTTTGAATTTTGCTTCATTCCAACTGCTAGGATTGCAACTCAGTGATGAAAACAGACAGCTCCTGGCTCTTTAACAAAAAGCAAAAATTCCTCACTCCCTAACAAAGGCTTAAGTGAGGATGAGTCAGCCATGCTGCTACATCAAAGACTAAGAGTGGACATTCTTCCTGAAGTTTCCAAATTTCTTGGTGCCAGAACAGGAGATACACAGACAGATAAAAGCCTTAAGAGATGGGGGGAGTGCAGACTTACAGGGCTTGCAGTGCTTCAGCCTCTCACTCCCCTTGCTCTGCACAGCATGTTTCTCTTGAAGAAACAGCACTGCAGCTCTCATCCCAGAGGTAGTTGCTTTGTGCCTTGTGTGTTCACACCATCCCCTTTTCCCATCTCACACGTGGAGCAGCTCCAGGATGAGCCCAAGCTCTCAGAGCTGTGCTGAGTCCTCTCCCCACCTGCAGCCAGAGATGTGCTGGCACAGTCAGGGTGCTCAGGGCCACTCCTTCCTCAGCAGCCCCACAGGTGAGATGGAAGGTCAGCCCCTCTCCCTGGATGAGCTCCATCCACGTTATTTTCACCAATAACACTGATAAAGTGGATAATTTTTAAATGACACCCCACACTGTCCAAGCATGGTCAGTTAGCCAATGCCAAAGAGCTTCTGGCAGCACTTGCTTTGCTCCAAGTGAGGCACCTTCACTGGCAAAGCCCTCCAAGCTGCATTGGGCAAGGAGAGCACCCCAGTGACTCCACAGACTCCAGCTACATGAAGCACAACCTGATGAAATATTTCCTTTACCTTTCCTTTCCTTTACCACCTCAACCTGCCTACTGTGAATTTCCAAAAGCCCTACAGACCACACCAGACAGGCTAAAATAATGCAGCTCACTGCTAAGAAATAAATCTATGGAAAGGGGAGCAGTTAGTTGAACTAATCAAGAGACTCTACAGGGTGAACTGAGTGTGGGAAAGGCATTAGAATGATATCAAAATAAATTCAGGATGCCCGTCTAGGAATGTGAAATGTTGCTTTCTGTGCAATTATATAGGAGACAAATCATAGCTCTGGCTAAAAATGTAAACATCTCTATAAGCAAGAGGGAAGGAAAAGCAGGGTATCCAAACTAAAAGGCTCTCACACCATTAAATGTAATCACTAAGCAACTATTAGCCAGTCTGAAAAGAAGATGAAAGGATAATGGAGGGAGATATGGGCTGGCAATTACAGGGGAAGCAAAATGAAATAGTCCACATTTATTTTGGTTTTTATTAAACTTCCACAAATACTAATAGCCAGATTGCGTTGTGGGGAAAAAAGGGAGAAAAAAAATAACAAAAAGGCTGAAATTAGTCTCAGGTTCCCCAGAGTCCTTCCCTACAGCCCCAAAGACCATCTCATGACCACCCCAGCTCCTGACCTTGGGATGGCACCTCTAGGTGTACAAACCACACAAGCAAGCTGGAAACTTCTGCTTTTGGATGAGCCCAGAAATGGAGCAACAGCATCAAAACAACTTACATAGCAATGGCAACAATGAGAACAAAACTTGCTTTTTGTAGGCCTAGGTTTTATGGAAATAGCCATTTCCCAAGCAAAGCTCAAAGAAATCAGCTGCTACCATTATCATCCTTTCACAGGGACAACCTGCTGAGACCACCTTGGAGGACAATGCCTGGAGTTTCCCTCCCACCAGACCACCCTGTTTTCCCAACAGCTCCTCACCACAACTGAAGGATTCCTGAGGATTTTATAAAACTTCTTCCCAGCCTCAAACACCTTCAAATGCCATGCCAACAGTCCACTGACTTCAAGAATATACAGAAAAATATACAAGATTCCCTATCCATCCCAGTGCTATGTTTAAAATTGAAATAATGCTGATTTTGAAAGAACCACCTCAGTGTGTTCAAGAACTGTGATTATACATCTGCATCCATGCTAAGATGTGCAGTTACATGCTACAAATCATGACTACACAACTCCTCACAGCAGAACATGGAGCATCAATTGGCACCACAGTGCTCCTTTTCAATCTGCCTGCTAGAAAACCCAGCAGTATATCTGGGAATATGTAAGCAGAATCAACACCAGTACTCTTTCCAACAACAAGAATACGTCCAAAATTCACAGATAAGGTTCCAGATGACATCATTCTAGCAGTGAAGCACAGCAGGGCTCATTTTCAAGAGAACCTTCTCAGGGAGCAAGATGACTACATGAGAAATACGCATTTCAGAATAACTACCTTTCCTTACAAAGATAATATAGATTATTTCTCAAAAAGCCCCATCTGAAACATTTGGCAAAAGATCCAGAAGAGGGATTTCCAGGAATGCTGCCTTAAGGCCACACTGGAGAACTGCTTGGACTGGTGCCTCAGAATATCAGAGCAGGTTGTGGCTGTGCCTCCAGACCAGCTGGAGCTGGGCTCAACAGAGGCTCCCCTCCCTCCCTGCCATGCTGGAAATCCTTGTACAGAGAAGGATCAATACTAGGGTAAAAATACACATTGATATACAAAAATGGAGCTCTGCAGGACGAGACTTGTCATCTTTGCTACCTGCCAGGGATGCCTACGATGAAAAAACCAGAAATCCTTGACTGCCCTCATAGAATCATTCCACTGTTCCATACTTCCCCTTTTGAATAGTTACGTGAAGGAGCCATCAAAGAAATACACCACAAAAAAATGCTGATGCTGTTTGTAACTCTTTTCTGACATTTGCTGTTCTGAGCTGAATCGCAAGTGACAGCTATAAAAATAACAAAGTAATATTTGGATAAGCAAATGTACACTAGATGAAATGCTGGGAAGACAGATTACACTGCCAGTGTGGCACACACTACAACAGTGCTGTCAGCCCAGGACCCAGGAGTTATATCCATCTTTTCTGCAGAAGCATTAAAAAGCTAAAAAGTCATTCAGCTGTATTACCTTGTATAGGATATTGCTTTCCCACACAAATCTCTGCTGCCTGTCCAAGGCACAACAAGAAGATACAGATAATGACAACACCTCCAGATGACATTTGAATGACATGGCTAAATCTTGGGGGAGGAGAAAAAGCGGATTTTGTCACTCAGTGATCTGAAGTCTGTTACAGACCTTTTATTAGTGGCACAGAAATGTGCTTTATTTGGATGCATCATATCCTTAGACAGAAGGTACTAAAGCTTTAAGCAGAAATAAAGGGCCAGGATTGGTCATGCCATGACTGCATTGCTCCATCCCACAGTGACCCAGCACCCACCACATACCCCCACAAAGGCACCAGACCAGTGCCTAGAAAATGTGTCTCTTTTCCCCTGATGGATTACATACCATGTCAGTCAGCAAAACTTTTTTTTTTTTTTTTAGGAAAGAAAAATGAAAAGAAATATCAGAAAGTAAAAAATGAAGATCTCCAGAAAAGCACTTTAAAAACTAAACCTAGTTATTCTGTTACATTTGGCAGCTGTTCAAATCACACTGCATTAATAAACACATTATTTTGAAAACAGACAGAAATGGGTTTAAACAGTAAGCCCTGACTCAGAATTCATAAGTCATTTGCAAGGACCAGAAGGAGGAAGGACCAGACCCCAAGTCTTGCACTCTGCAACCTTTGGATTCCACCAAAAGTCAAAATTTTAGAAGTAATCTTGGAAGGGAACTTGCTACTGTTTTGGCCAGGCAGGAAACAGAGTAGGAGTTTAATAAATGATTGTTTACAACAATTTGAAACTAAATTAAGCCTTTCAGGGATCCCACTGCAGCCCTGGCAGCACACCCCAGGTTCCATTGCCAGCTAAACTACAAACAGCAAGCCAGATTTACCAGAATAAAACCTGGTCAGACACGGAATCAGGAGTATACTCCAAATAACCAAGAGCTTTTTTCAGCCTTCATACAAACACTGGAGTCATACGTACTTTGTAGCCATCAGTTTTGGCACAACTAATTCCATTTTCTTTTAATGACTTATGGGGGAGCCTTTTCCTTGGAGCAGCAGTCAGTGGAAATAATGAATGACCTCCTTTCACAAGATCAGAGATGTATTTGCACATAAACAGCTGAAGAAAACTGGACTCAACAGTCTGCAGATGCCCATGATACAATAAGAACAAATAAAAAGCTTATGACACTGTAACTCTGCACCAGCAGAAACATAAATCCTGCTGGAAGCTTTGGAGTCAGATGGCCTTTGAAATCACTCACAGGTTCTAAATTTCCTGGCAATGGGCAGCAGGGCTGGTATTAAACACAAAAACCTTCTGCCAAACAAACACTGAGGCAATAAATAGCAATAATAAAGCAGAGACAGATAGACCTTTGAATCCATTGGTCAAGAAAATTGCTATCTCAAAGACAGGGTGCAGGTCTGTTTGTGGGACCTGGTCAAGAGACTGCAGCAGGTCCCCAGTGCTGGAGGCTCTGCAGCACCCTGCCTGGAAATGGGGAGAGGGAGGCAGCTGAAACCCCAAGAAGGCTCTGACTTGGTGCTCAGGGAGGGACAGGACCATAAAAACTCCTTAAAAAAACAGAGGGGAAGGTTTTTCATCACTACCCTTAGCAGTCCAGTTAAGGGCAACTCTGTTGCCCTGGCTTTATGGAAGCAGAGCTGGGCTCCCCGAGTCTCCAGCAGCATTTCCCATGTGCAGAGCACAGGGACAGAGCCCAAATCCCAGCATCTACATTCCCTGGGGAGGACTGGGAGGCTCCAGCAGCATTTCCCATGTGCAGAGCACAGGGACAGAGCCCAAATCCCAGCATCTACGTTCACTGGGGAGGACTGGGACACACAGAGTCCCATCAACACTGAGCTGCAGGAAGAGGGGAGAAGTAAATACAGAGTCACTGCTGGAAAACAAACCACTCACAATAAACCCCCATGTAAACAACCAACTCTGGGCTTTTAAAATCTGTTTTTACATCTAAGCACCTTGATTCTAAAATCCATGACGAAGTTCTCACCCCCTCATTCAACTATACGTGCCCTCTCAACATTTAATAACAAAGTGATTGGATCAAAGACAGCCCTTCCATTAAGCCCCAATACACAAAGTACCACTCCAGGAGCATTTAGTATTCATGGGCAGGCTCCTCCTGCACCAACCACAGCCACACCATCACTCAGCCAGCAATTGCTTTCAAAACAGGCTGCAGCTCAAATAAATCTGTGATTATATAAATGCTAATACAAAGTAAAGATAACCATTAGTATGAATCCAATGACTAGCAGAGAAGCACAAATAGAAAAACATTTTCTTAAGCACACTCCCAGTAATCCTACAAAACATGTGGAGTGTCCTGGTGCTGAAGGGCGAATCAGGTTGCAGGTTTCTAACACTTCCCAAAGTTACTCAGCTGTAAAATGGGGGGATTCATTTTACAACCAGAACTGCATGGAATTCAAAGCCAGGGGTTATTAAAACCTGAAAGTCTCTAGGGTTTTCTCCTATTAGGGAAAGTGAGCAAGTAAATGCATTCAACAAAAAAAAAGCACAGAGAAAAAATCCATTTAGCCTTTATATATATATATATGAGACATATGTATGTTTTTAATATATATATGATATATGTTATATGTTTTATATATAACATATATGATATGTTATATATATCATATGTTTTATATAGATATATATGTTTTTTATATATATATATATACACACTATATATGTTTTATATATATATATTTATAAAAATAAAATTCCTCAACACTGACACTTTTCCTTAGGGAAAAAAGCCCAAAACAAACATTCATTATTTCAGTTTGGAGGGGTTTTTTGCCAGCAGTGGAGGAGGATAGTTCTCACTGTGAAATCTTTTCTGCAGTGATATCCTGGTCTCTGAGCACCTGATCTCCCCTCTCTCCAGCCAAGCCAGGCTGACTTTGGTGAGCACACACAGAGGCAGCCACCCAGGAGTGCTCATTAAATCACCCCACTAATTCACAAGGTGACACCATGCTGGGACCAGGACAATGCCTCAATAGGGCACCCCAGTCACTCAGAGAAATTAGAGACATTTTACACATCCAGATCTAGTCTCCAATCAGTATTTATAGGTAACAGATTCATATGGATTTATAGCCTCAGGGGATCCCGAGATGATCTATTCCCATCTCCCCACGTAACACAGGCCACATCATATCAATCAATTCCTCCCTGGCTTCTGCTTTAACTAGAGCATTTCCCTATACATCAATCCTTGACTTAATGCCTTCCATGACAGGGAACCCACTGGGTAACATTTGATAAATTGCTTCAGTGGTTAATTATCCACTCTGGTAAAAAAATGAGTATTCGATTTCCTGACAATGCATTGCTTGCAAAATTACAACAGAGATTTAATAAAAAAGCCTTTTTTAATCTGTAGCTGTTTAAGAGTGGACTAATAAGAACATAATCTCCGAATTGCTTGAATAAAAAGAACACAAAAGAAGGTACTTCTGTATAGAAAAGATGAGTAAGAGACATTTAAAGAGAGTTTCCATAATAACAGACAGCAACAAGTCCCAGATCACTCTCCCAGCTGTGCCAGCTGTGAAAGCCTACCTTAATATACAGCATTAAAATCACTTTTATTCAGCAAACAGTTATCAAAGATGTTAAATCCCTGGACAACAAACTCTGGGCATGAGAATCAAGAACCCTGTGATGCTCTTGGCCTTTAAACAAACAGCCTCCTGGTCAGGATAACAAGATAATATTTCATGTGGAAAACCTCCTCCTTTGCAGAAGGCCTTCTCCAAAGACCGTTCAAACAGCTCCACTTTGCCATTAATTGCCCAGGTCCATCCTGCCTGGGTGAAGAGGGGATGAACTTTGCCAACTGCACTGTCTAATGATGAATATCAAGTTGAATTAATGAGGTAACATGGCAAAAGCAACTGAAGAATCTCTCTTTTTTAGCTTCTTTTAAAAGCATCTCAGTGAGCAAAGAGTTACAGCTTTTTTTTTTTTTTGAATATGTCAAATATTTGAAGACATAAAGCAAGCTATGCATGTATAAGCTTCTTCTGACACATTTAAAGCCTACATCATACTTAACCTTGGCTTATAAAGGCGATTGGGCCTGAACCAGCATTTTTAAGGCTTTCAGAATCAAGCTCTTCAGTGCACTGGCCAGGTCATTAAAAAAAAAAAAAAAAAAAAAAAAGGAGATGGAGATAAAAAGAAAGTAAAGACTCTTTTCCCTCCCTATGTTAAGCAGTTCTCTGCTGATGCCTCTGCACTCTGTGGATGTGCCACAGCCCCACAAAATAAGAGGAATTAAGGGGAGGAGTGTGTTTCAGGGACTGTAAAACTACAGAGCAGCAGTAGCTGAAATTAACGGAGGACTCCTCTTTAGTCCACCATCTTCTCCCATTTACAGTCCAAAATACTGACAATTAATGTATTTAAATGTGTTTACTAACAGTGGCTTTGTGAGTGTCTTGCAAAGCCTGCCCCACCTGACTGCAGAGCACCCTGGCTTTCAGCATCATTCCCCACTAATGCCACACTCCCAATTACATTACATTTGGGCAAAGGTAGAATGGGTTCCCCAAAATGGACAGACAAACTTCTCTGTCACTCTGGACAGCCAGCAGAACCACTGGTAAGAGCAGAAAGTTCTACTCAGAGCCACCTTTCCTACCCACTTTCACGGCATTTGACAAAATGGACAATAATCTCTCTTTAGGAGGAGAGAAAATAAAAAGTAGTATTTTTTTTTTTAAAGAATGAGTTATATATAGCAAAAAACATAAGGAAGAATGAGGATTTCCTGTAATGAGTGGCTCAGAGTTTCCCTACATATTCAATACTGTTAGCTATTAGAAGTCCCTCTAAAAATCAAGCTGCCTTTCTAAAAAACCTTTTGTCTTCAAAACTTGGTATTAATTTTTAAGCCCTAAGAAAGAACACAGACATGAATAATTAATCTCTTAATTCATCAGAATCCCTCTGATTATTTTCAAAAGAATTGCTTAAAAGTAGCCATTGCAATCGTAAAGTGCCATGTGTGCAGTTAATATGGTGATACCAAAACCTGAGTAATATGGTTGGTGAGCATCCCAGACCTTCTGCCAACTTACTCAGGGTGAGAATATGGAAATTTAAACAAATTAAAAAGCACTACACAGCTTTCAGCTGTCAACAGATTTTCTCCTGAATAGATTTTAAACCAAACCAAATCCACAGGCAGCTGTGCCTGACTCAGGTTTACTGGCAGCCAATTAACATTTCACTAATTCCAGAAAGAATGATCACCTTCCCCATTGCTGTTGGGTTTACCAGGCTGGAAACCATTCCCCAGTTTAAAGCAGGCATCTCTCCCTGGCTGTGGGCAGGGATGCTGCAGCAGGTGAGGAGGAGGATGCTGAGGAGCTCAGCCAGCACTTCCAAGCACCATTGAAAGGTGGAGTGCACTGATGGTGAGCACAGCAGGGTGGAGGAGGCCAGAAACCCCAAACTCACTCAGGTGCTTGTCAGAAATTAGTCTGCAGTGAGCAAGCAAGCTAAAGGTTAATGAAATGCAATCTGAGGAAATAAAACAAGGACACATGACTTGCCACAAGGGCTGGAGCTGGCTATGCTGGCTGGAGCCCTTTCCCCACAGAAAGGGGATGTTACTGGAGTTAGGAGAGCAGAGTGGCACAAGGCTGATTCTGCTTGTCCTGGTAGGGGTGAACATGTCCTTGCAGGCACCAGCACCTCACTCCCAGCTGGGAACAGAGTCCCCACAGTGCTCCATCCAGCAAGGAGCTGGAGGGCTTGCAAGGAAGGAAACAGATATGGAAATTGGGCAATAAAAGCTTACATAACATAAGGTCACACACTGGGCACTGATTTGGGTTTTACTCGGAGGGAGCAGCAAAGTCCCCAGTGCAGTGACAGCAGAGAGCTTGGTGAGGGGGGATCACAAGCACTGCAGCAGCCCAGTGGGGCTGCATCCACCCACACACCTCACACACAGTCCTGGAAACCTCAATCCAATGTCTCAACTTCAGAACAGACCTCTCTCAACAAGGAAACAAATCTAAACCAATGGGATAATCCAAATGAGCACCTGTGGTTTCCCAGGCACAGGAATCTTTACAGTCAGATCTATCACTGTGCTTTACTTTGTGGCACTGTTCAGGCTTGAAGTCAAAATTAGCAGTGTAAGGACAGGGTGCATGTTCTTGGTTTGGTTTTTCTTTTTTTCCTTTAAAGGGCAACTGATTTTTCTCACACATAAACTTCCAATGCCACATTTATGCCATCACTGTGGATTTTTCTAAGGGATCATCATCCTCTAGGCTTCAGATACAACAATTAGATCTGTGAAATTATTTTTTTATACCAGGGGTTCAAGTAAACTCCTAGTGTGACTTCACTGAATGCAGATTCCAGATCTAAACACAAATTTTTTCCACTAGTACCTAATCAGGGTATCCTAAAATATATAAAAGAGGTAATAGAAGTTTAAAATAAGTTGAAAGGGGGAAAAAGATCCAACAACACACAAACCAACAAAACACACAAAAATGCACTGGAGAATTCTACTGTTTCACTAATTTACTCACAAAGTGTGAGAAACACATAAATAATTAAGGAATTAATGTAGTGTGAGAGCCATTTAAGGACATAAATTCAAGAATATCTGTACACAAGCTGCTGTCAGACCAGTCACATGTGGTGGGTAGAAAAACAATCTGATATTTGAAATCACTTTTACAGCCAGTGTGTTAAGGCAACAGCCTTAGGAAAATATGAATGCAATGCAAGACTAAACCAAACAAAATGGCTCACATAATTCACAGCTAAGACTCTGCCAGCACTTTACCAGGTGAATGAAATTAGCAACCTGACAATTAGCAAGAGGAATAAATCCCCATAAAAAGCTGGCAGAAAGGAATTTTCAAGTGCATAAATACAAATTTTTGGCTTCATACACTTGCTGTTGTTACCAATGTAATATGCTTACCCATTTCTCTATGGGATCTAGAACTCAACTTGGTATGAAAACAAATCACTGAAAGTCTTGGCAGATTAGTAAACATCAGATCAAATTAAACCTTCTCCTAGACTATGCAGGGGCTGTACAAATTTATCAGAGTCTCACAGATTCTTTGCTCTCTTGACATGAATAGGTCAGAATAGCCCAGAGACAAAAGGCAGCAAGACCAGGAGACTGAAAATGCACAATTTTGGAAGGCCACTTTTTGCCAGGCTTTGTTTTACCATTACACTCGTTCACAGGGAAACAGTTTTGGGGGTGGAGATAGGGAGATAGGAAGCAGCAAGAGACAGCAGCTTTCTCCTCTCAAAGGCTCCCTCTGGAAGACAGGAGCTGGGCAGCCCACCTTCCAGGCTTGAAGGTTTCAAGCTGTGGCATGCAAAACATAGCAGGGATTGTAATCTCTCTTTTCTGCAAGTGATCTGAGAGTGTTTTACAGTAGGGACACATCCCTCAAGCTTTGCTGTCAGAAGATTCTGCAGAGGGAACTTAAAGCCTCTGGGCTGCAGCAGTGCTACTTCAAGACAGAAAAGGAGAAGGAACAGAAAAAGAAAGAAACATTCTGCCTTAAAAAACACCTAATTAGGATGGATGATGAGATAACCCAAAGTTTGCCCTGAATTGTGCTGGCTCTCCCACTGTCAGACAAGCACAGGGACTCAGGAGAGCTGCCAGCAGTGCTGGAAACAGCAGAGAACCCAGGGATCCTCACAGGGAAGCCAGCCCATGCCCTCCTCAGGTGCTTTTGTCACCAACAGACTGTGACAAAACTGCTGCTGGAAAGAGCACTGAGCACACCAGCAAGTGAGAGCAGTCAGTGTTTCTAGGCTGGGGTAATGCTTACCAAACTGAGCAGCACACCTAGTAGTAGGATTTTGACATGAAAATAGATTAACCCCTTCTGTCTGATGAAGAAAAACAACTTGGCTGCTGCATTCCTGCCCAGGCAAGGGGCAGGCAGGGCAGCAGCAGCACTCACACAGCTCAGCCCCCAGCCCTCTCCCAGACCCTTGCATCCCACCTGTCCTGCTGCAGCTCAGGTGCCTACAGCACCTTCCAGCACCTGCGAGTGTTCCAGAAGGATTTACAGACCTTGCTCAGCTGTGGCACCTCTTGGGCATGTCCCTCCTCTCCCCAGAGCTGGGCCCTTTGCTGGGCCTGCCCTGGTCCCTCAGTCCCAAGGATGCTGCCCCACAAGCTCACCCCACAAGCATTTTCTGCCTTCAGGAGCACCCCCCTTTAAATGCCAACCATTCCCTTCCCCATCAGTCACCTGGGAATCATTTCCATTGTCCACCAAGATGACTTGGTGGGGGGACTGACATTTATCACCAGCCCTCCAAAGCAAAGAACAAACTCTCCCAGCCACCCCCACCTCGGCCCCTTGGTGATGTCCAGGCCATGCAGGTGCAAGGCAGGAACACAGAACAGGTCATGCCTGAGCTCTGTCAGCTAGCTGAGCCCCTGCTTAGCTCTGGGAAACAAAAGTTTTCCTAATTTCATGAGCCTTACTCAATGACCATGGACAGGCTGGTCCCTACCTCTGCTCCTGCAGCAAGCAACAGGAGGCTGTGGATTTAAGGAATTCACTGAATGCACATCCAGAGCAATCCTTGCTGGGATATCTGTTCCATGAGAGCCCTTCAGACAGGGCCTCCCTCCATTTACATCACATTGTATCAGAAGTTAATGACTCCCAATCATATTAAGTGCTTTTTAAAGTCATGGAACAATTAGTTCCAAAAAGCAAGGAAGTATCAGCAACTTGATTTCTCATTAAGAAGATAAAATAATAAACAAGAAACTAGTGACTTGCTACAGATACCAGAGCACACACTTGTTTACAGAAACAATTGTGTTTCTGTACGGCAGGATCATCTTGTGCTTTTTATTTAAGGAACACAATGATAAAGAGCACAGAACCATTACAGCACGGAAAGCAGCCATGCTTGGAGGGTTGCTTTGCCTTTTCAAAGGGAAACCAGGAGCACAATGATGTTTTATTGTTATTCTTTCAGAATACACAAGTGAACAATATATTGCATAAAAACAATTCCTTGTAAACAACTTGAACCGTAAAAGCAAACAATACCTCAAGTAATAAAAGGAGTTTATACCCTGAAAGATCAATTATTATTTTGGCTTGTTGATATGAAACAGAATAAACTATTTATTAGAGCTCAAATCATTTAGGAACTATAACCACAATGATATATAAGTAAAGATCGTGGCAAGGAACCAGAACTGTAACATAAATATTTAGGCTTTCAATGCAGCAAAGAACACACACAAGTTCTTAGCTATACCAGGACAGGATCAGAGCACCTCCCTTTCTGGCAGCCACCTAACAACAGCCAGGGCAAGAATTTTACTATTTTCAGAGAAGCAAGAAATTGAGGAGTTGTTTTGTTTTCTTTTAAAGACAAAAAAATTAGAAAAAAAAAATCCAACAGATTTTTTTGATAGAACTTGCAGCTTGTAAACCTAATTTCCAAAAATATAAGCAGAAGCCAAAGCTGACAATGGTATTGAGCATGCAGACATGGGCCAAGCTCTGCCCTGACAGCCCACAGAGCAGGAATTTCATCAGAAACAAACCCAATCACCCCAGCTCTCAATATGGCTCCAAAGGACGGGGAGAAGGAGCAAACAAAGAGCTGCAGCAGCTGCCTGGGGGATGCACCTTCAGAAACTCTTCCCAGACTCACTCACTCTTACTCAAGCCTCTTCCTTGCTTCTTAGGGAGAAGACAAAACCTGCCCAGGCTCAGTGCAAGCAGTGCTCAGCATTCCTTACCTGCTGCCTTCTGCGGCTGCCTCGCTCAGTTTTGGGATCCCCAGGCAGAGACTGATGAGCTGCTGGCAGAGGGTGCAGCCTCTGTTTCATACCTGGGACACTGAGCATGCTCCCACCTCCTCCCTGGCCAGGTTTCAGGGGGGAAAAAAAGCTTCCCTGAAAGTAGAATAGGGATGTCCCAGCAGTGGATGAGCTTTACCCAGGATCCCTTTCAAAGCATTTAAACTCAAAGGGGAATAAAGCAAAGTGCACACAGCCTTAGCTCGTTTTAGCAACTAACTCTGAATCAGAGTTTGTCCCTTTTATGGACAAAAAGTCATTTAGAGCAAAACTCAGAAGAGCTGGGTCCCATTTCAGGTGCTGACAAAATACACCTGCATGTTTGGTTGTGCCTCAGCTTCACATCTATAAGGAGCAGCTGTGAGGGCCTGGTTTATTCCTTCTTTTGCTTGCCTTCCTTGTAGCCCTTTTGGATAATGTATAGCTTTTTACAAGGCATTTTTACAATACCTAAGACAACAGCACCTTGACCTCTGTTAGAGCTGCTAAATAGTATCATGTTGCTTGCATCACTGTAAATGCAGAACTTAGGCAAATAAGGAACAGCTCTCAAGTGACTGCCAAAAAAAGTCTCCTCTAGTATCCAAACAGTGCCAGCAATAGAACCAAAGCTGCTGGAGTTGAGATGTGAAACCTTACAGATCAGAAAGGAAAAGGGGCAGAAGGATGAAAAAGGCAGGCTGCTTCCCCACAGCTGGAAGTGCACATCTAATTCAGGGGCTACTGCTTCCCTGGAGTCGAAGGCTGCCAGAAATCTTGCATCAGAATCTGATCCAGTTTCCACACAGCCTCCTTATGTCAGCCTCACTCCAGCACACGAACCCACAGGTGGCTGAGCAGCCTCTGCTCTCCCAATTGGAGGGATCTCTGTGCCCAGTGCACAGCAAGATCCCCACAACACGTCCATGTTGCACCTCAGGTGAAAATCCTAAACCAGCCAACTTCTCATAAATGTGCTGCCCATGCAAGACACCAGTGCCAAACTGCCCAGACGGCTGGGATGGTGACCAGAGCTCCCCTGAGGTGCTTGACACCCCCCCAGCCAGCTGGGGCTGAACTGGCATGCTGATGTGCATGTTCAGCCACAGAAATGCCCTTTTTTAGCATATCTGCCTTGTAAATTATATATTTTTAGCATATGTGGCATTTCCCCAGGTCTTCCCAACCTGTAAATATGCCCTTTTAATTGAGCTGGGTCTTAGAGGGAGCAGAAGCAGCTCAGTCACACTGAAAGCAGAGGACTCCAAGTCCAGTATGACCAGTCCCTGGGTACTGGTAATACAGAAGCACAGACAGAAGCTGTCAGCATGAGCACAGCTAACACAGGTGTGATCCTGTCCTCTTCTTTCTCCAGGTCTCTCCTGGTGCTCACAGGAGCTGTGGTATGAGACTGGTTCACTTTACTCTGAAACTTAGCACAGGTTAAACTACCTGAAAAGGCAAGAGGAGGATGGAGTGGTGCAGGTGTGGGTTAGCCCTGAACAGGATCTACACACCTTCCCCAGGGGTCACTGTCCCCACAGAGCACAGCTGGGAAGTGATGTTGAGCATGGGGGATATGGTGACACCAGGAAAGGACCTGGCAGCCTCATGCTTTACCATGAAGCAGGGAGAGGTCAATGTCCAGCCCACAAAGTCATAAATTCATAGATATACAGCTGAAACTGGGTCTTCCTGTACGAACACCCAGCAAAGCAGCCTGGGAGGCCACATCAGCCACCATCCGAATGGCTTTGCCTCCTTCTGCACAAGGAATTCCTTTTGGGACCACAGTACAGCTCAAGACACCCAACGGGACAGTCACATGTCACCAGAGACAGGAAAATGAGAACCTCCAAACACCCTGAATAGCAAAGGTGCACAGCACACCTCCACTTGCAGCTTTGACATCAACAGCTTGCCAAGAGCAAAATCCATGTTTCCCTGAAGAAGCTACTTGCACTTCTCCAGGATTTTGCCTTTTGAAGTCAAACAGTGAAGAAGTTTTATCAAGTGCAGCAGAAAATAAACTTCAAAATATAATCACAGGCATTTGTAGCAGGAGCTTTCAAACAGCCAGGCTGTTCAGCACGCCACACTGCTGCAACCTCCCTAGTCCCAACACGCTCAGTTCTGAGCAAATTCAGCACTGAACTTGTCCTTAATGACTTCAATGCTGCCAGCAGTGATGATTTTCACACATATCTGATGGTTTTCCTAAAAAAACTCGGCTCCTGGAGTCATGCGATAAAGAAGAAACATGCACTTTCATTAAGGAAAAGGCTTTCAGATCATCTTTTTGCCCAGGAAACAAGAAAAATGAACCTTTACATTACAAAACTGAGAAAAACTTAGAGCAAAGAACCCTTCAACAGTTACTGTTGCTTTAAATCTCAGGGGGAGTGGGCACTAAGTAAGCTAAATGCTTCTTTTTTCTTTTTGAGCTTATTTCACAAATTACATTAACATCTAAGTTGTTTGCTTGGTTTTTTTTTTTTTTATTTCCCCAGAAATTTATGCTGTGAGTAATTCTGAGCAGTGAATAAATTCAAGGAAATTATGTGCTTTCTACTACTCCTTCAGCAATATGAAGCAAGATGTCATGAACAGAACAAACTCCCAATTATACCTTTAGTTCCTCCTGTCACTACAGAGTGCTCAATCTTTCAAATAATAAAATTAAAAATTAAATACAACCCAGAGAGCTCTAAAGGCACAGACAAAAGGCTCCACATTCTACTGTAAGATCTTCTCCCCCAAACCCTACAAATCCCCCAATTTTTGAGATGAAACTGCCACTGAAAGCCAACACAGCATAGCCTGGTGGCACCTGCCAACTCTGAGCCACTCCAGGAAGAGAAGCTCTACTAAAATTAAGGAATACTAATAAAAAATAAACCCCTGTGCCCCTCTCCACCAGATTTTTACACCACACCTTTAGCAGGTCCCTCAAGACAGAAACCTGATATGCGCTCTGATGGACCTGGGTCACGGCACCATAGAGGGTCACAGAGGGTCTCTTGTCCCCATCCAGGATGGCTTTGGTGTGGGGAAAGGGGGATGTGGCATGGCAGCACTGCCAGGAAGGAGTCCCAGCACAGGGGAGCCTCAGGCCAGCACACACCGTGGCTGGTGCTGAGCCTGTGTGTTTGTAAGAGGTTTTTTGGAAGTCAGAGGGGCCAGTTCTGCCCAAGCTCCAAGCAGGTGCAGCCTGAGTGAAACCAGCACCATTCCCATGGAGCTGTGCTGGGCTCAGACCATGGCTGACACCCGTTTGCTGTTCTCCCACCCATTTCCTGGGCATCACATGGGAGCAGAATCCTTTCCACAGCCCAGGCTGAACTTGCCACCCTCCTACCCTGCTTGACCTGAGCCCCCCGAGCCCCAGGGAAATGGGGTCAGCAGCAGCTCTTCCATCCTCCATGGCTGATTCCTTTGGTGGCTGCAGGCAGGGAAGGACCAAAGCTCCTCCACCATCTCCTGATCCACATTTGAACTACCTCCAACGCTGCAGGACACTCTGGGAGAGGCAGTTTGGAGACCTCCTCCTCCTCCTGCTCCCCTGGGCGCCAGCAGCTCCGAGCCACCGCTCCCTGAGTTTGCCGCTCCTCCAGCCACAGCGGATCCTCCCCGCAGCAGAAGGAGGCTCCCAGCGCTCCGTGTCCTCTGAGCACTCCGTGTCCTCACATCCACTCCTCACCCCAGCTCATTAAGATGTTCCTTCCCACTGCCCCCTCCTCGCTCTCAAGCTCCACAAGCACTAATGGGTTCCTTGGCAAATCCGCCGCGTGTTCCGCCCAGCGCAGCGGGCTCCAAACGCTCCCATTTTTGTACAGACAGAGAAATGCAAGTTTTATTCTAAGTAGAAGTGGCAGCTTCTAATTTAAGACTATGCCATTTGACTGCTAGGCACAACAAAAGCTACCTATTGCCCACGTAGATGGCCAGTCAGCTCTAATGCCATCTCAACGGGCAATCACAAATAAAAGTGACCAATTCTGACCCTTTTTGAGTGTGCGGCTCACTCCCCAGCAGCCCAGATGTATTTTTTTTTATGGGTGAAATTCCTCTCACTCCATTAATGCCATCAACTAGTTGCTGGGAGCAAGAATTGCATTAAATGACTTTATCTGCAGCCAAGCTGTCAAGGGAGCAGGCAGAGGGGAGGCAGCCAGGGGAGAGAATCCCACATGATCCCAAACAAGGTTTCCCAGCTGCTTTTTTAAAGTGCCTGCAGTCTCCCTTATATATGTACACATGTATTTATATATGCATTTACACGTGCAGGTTGAAATCTTGCACATTGGCACTGAAGTGAATAGCAAGTGTCTTGCATGCATGTCATCAGCCCCACACACAATGGTCACAACTGGTGGGGTCCCACAAGCACCGAGGGCACTGCTGCTTTGCTCCCCAGGCAGGATCAGGACCTGTGCACCCCACATTGCCCTGTTTCCTTGCTGAAATGCATGAGGCCAAAGCCTCACCCTTCCAGGCACTGGAACCCAGGCTGAACCAGCACAATTTCACTCCATCAGGAAACATCCCCACCACACAGCTCCAGAGCATGATGAACACAGCTTGATCTGCTTTATTTTCCAACCTGCTGAATTACTAGAATATGTTTAGCTGTTATATGCACACCCCAGATCCATAATCCCACCCTCAGCAGCTGTTACATTTGCTGTGGTACTTACAACAGATGTTACAGCTCTGTAAAAAGGTAAAACAGTTGAGACTTCCAAAATTGAGGCTGGGAGGGAGTGAAGCAGAGCCCAACCAACCCCTGCATCCAGCTGCATCCAGGCTCAGAGAACCAGCCATGCATGCACCAATACATGTGGTACAGAGCCACATCACAGCCTAGAGCAGTTTAAGGAACTTTCAAGTGTTGCCATAGTGGCATTAAAAAGCTGTCAGCTTCCTGGGAGACAAGCAGCAGAGGCTGGGACTCAGTGTTTAAAGGATGATTAAATGTAAGTGACTTAAATTATACATTCCCGTTCTGGAACTGACACCATTTAAAACACACCATCTATTCCCCATTTCCTCTGACACTGATTACTACCCACTAAAAGATGAGCATTCTCTTATAAGCAGTGAAGTAACAAACTAGGGATTTATGAATTGGAGATAATTAAAAGGTTTTGCATTACAAATAGAGTAAAACATTTACATTCCATGGGCCACCTGAGAACACTTAAAGAGTCAAAATGGACATTTTTTACCTGAAAATCTGCCTGCTCTCTATCAAGGCTGCTAATTGAGGCACAGGAATCTTGAAGCTATTTTACAGTAGATTCACAATCAAACATTTGCTGAGCTTCTGGACAACCTGAGAGAGACTCGAGACCCACTGTTAATTCTCCCACATGGAGCTCTGTGAGCTGAAGCTCCAATAAGCTGACACAGATAAATTGTCTGTTTCTCCTTGATAAATCCACAGAGTGACTTGCAAGCCATTACCATTCAGATTTCCCAGGCATGGAGCTGTAGGATTTCTTGGCTAGCAATGATGGCACTTTACCAGGAGCAAGAAGAAGCAGCACAAGGGATCACCCAAGGCCATGAGGGCATGGAGACTCTCTTCCCCATCCACCCAGAGCACCCACAGCCCTTCTCAGAGGCCAGTGTAGTCAGCCCCAAACTTATAATCTTGAGCAGGGCGCCAAAGTCTCCACCCCAGTGACAATGCATGTGAAGGGATTAACACCTCCACTGTGATGGCAGGTGCTGGAATTGCACATGAGCACCTCAGTAACTTCAAAAAAGGTCTTTTTAACATGATTTTTCCCCCCTTCCTGAAATCTGCAAGCCAGAAAACACAGTATTGATCTCACTGCCTGGTAGAAATATGAGAAGAGACTAATTCAGCACAGAGATCTCAGGGAAGGAATCTCCAAGGAATCTTTCAATTTGAACAAGGACCCTTACAAAATGCCAGAAAGAAGAAAGGTAAAACAAAGAAAGAAAAAAAAAGGCTAATCCTGGATCTTCCCTGACAGCTTGCTTTTCCCTGCACTCACAGGAGTGCTGAAGACTCAGAATAGAAGAGGCTCCAGGATACTGGGAGGGGAATTGTGGCTGCAAGCGTGAGACGGGGGAGAGGATCGGCAACGCGAACGGCAGCAAACACAAACAGTGACTCACGACACACAGCACACAAACAACACTGCAAGAGGCTTTGCAATTATAATTCAAACCAAAATAAACAAGAATGACAGTCCAGTATGAGGAAAGGGAGGATGACAGTGATGGGAGGGGGGTGTGGGGACTTCATCACGTTCACATCTGTTGCTCTCACAGCATCCCAAATGAGCAGCTCCAGAAAGAAACAGAGAAGGGAAGATATATGGGACAGCAGCAGCTTCTTGTGATCTACATCCCTGCTTGAAGTTTTCATGACTGCACTGAGAGCAGAATTTATATCCCAAAGCCATGCAATAGCCTACTACACTGCTACTGGTTTTGACCCCTGGCCCCTGAAACCAACTCTAGCAACAGAAATAAAAAGTCCAGCTTGGAAGGGTAATGAGTGAAATAGACCCTGTGTAGTGGGTGGATGGAGAGAGGGCAACAGAGGGGGAGAAATCACACCATCAGCAAGAGACACTGCTTTAACTGCTCTGCAAATCTTCTAGTCAAGCAGATTCACAATTTCTTTTGCTCTCGCTTCATTAGCTCCTAGTAAGAAACGCTTCTCCAATCTGCACCTTGATTTTTTTTTTCAGGCAAATCAAGGTATTTTTCTCCAGTGGCAACTAAGAGCTAATGATCATTCTTTTTACAGAAATCTTTTATGCATCAGAAAATGTGTTGCTTGCACTCAGGCTTATATTTCCAAATACAGCTCCTTCAGTATTCCCTCTCATTTGCTGAGCTTCCCTCCTCTGTGGTCCATCTCCAGACTTCCCACCGTGACCATTCTCCTGCCCTGCAATGCCCAGCTCCCCTTGGTGCAGCAGGAAGTTTTCCTCATAATTATACCTAGAATAATTTCACCAAGTCCAGCTGATGTGAATATTGGATAATATCTTCTGTATTTGACAAAGTCTGTACATGTCATCACCATTACAGTTTTGGGAGGACTGAAGCAGAGGAAGCACAGAGCATGTCCACCTCTTGCAACCCTTCATCTCTCCAGCCTTGTTCTGCTCCTCTGTGTCTTTTCTCACACATTCCACCTTTCTTTGCAAAAACTTCACCTAATTTAGAAGGTTTCAAGTAAATAGTTTTTCCACTAGAGGGCACAAAGACAATTTCTCCTAAATGGAAAACTGATGTTAGAAGGATTAATAAAATAATTACTAACATCTCATCAAAGGCATTTCAAATGTCAATAAATGAACACTCAATAAATTAAGATGTAGTTCCAGCTCCCCAGGTACTACACCACCATAAAATATCTCACAGAGACTGAAGACCTAAAAATCCCAAAGTGATGCTACTCTAACAAGATTTCCTATATCACACTAAGCACTTTATCCTGTGAATCCTGTGCTTCCCCACTATTTCTCACCAGGCACAAACTACTACATTAACACAGCAGTGGAAACAGAAGACCCATCCTAGTATTTTCTAAACTGAATTTAACCAAATTTAACTTCAAATCAATGAACTTTTTAATGTTTTCGTTTCCTAGCTCAAAAGAAGTTTTATACCAGCACTTCTGTTTGCAGATACTTTTGGGTCATGGTAAGTAACTTCCCGACCTGTCTTGGGTAAATTGAAGAGATTTTGGCCTTTAGTGCCCTTCTATTCAACCAACTTTTTCAGCTTTAAACTTCATCTTGTAAACTTGTTGCAGGTTATATCTATGCCCATAAGACACTTCTGCAGTTCCTCAATAAGGAATGGTGTGAAAACACAAACTCCATGGGAAAGCAATCAAGTCAAGCACTCGCTTACACAAACGAGTGGGATGACAGCGACAATTCCAGAACGTTATGTTGAGAGCACTGCGGCTCTCAAGGTCCATCAGCCTCCCCAGCCCCAGAACAGAGCACGCCTTGCCCAGACCCACCTTGCAGGCTCCTGTGATCCCTCTGATCCCTGCATCCCACGCTGCCGAGGCGATGGGCGAGTGCCCGGTACCCCGCCCGTGTGCGGCTGTCCACGCGCAGCCCCACGCTCCCCTCCATGGCCAGCTGTCCCCCGAGGTGCTCCCACTGCTCCAGCCCGGGGCAGGGAGCTTTGCTCTCTGCCTGTGGATTCCCACTGCCTGGAGGGTTTGGCTGGAGCAGAGTCAGCCCCGAGACTTTTGCTAATGGGAGAAGAGAGACAATAGCGATGCGCAGGTGCTTCCTCCCATTTAAAGTGTTTACTTGTGCAGCCCAACGCATGACGCGGGTGAGGATTAGATCTGCACGCTGCTTTGCAGAGTTCAAAAGGTAGCACGTAACAAAAGGAACCCTGAAATACTGCTTATTAAATTAAAGGGGTTTTTTTTTTTCCTTTCTTTTTAAACTCTGCTTCCTTTGCCAATGCCAAGTAAGAGGGTTTTTCCAAGCATACAATAACAGCGGTTTCAAATGGGAAATGATACACACCGTATCAAAACAAAACACCAATTCTAACACAAAAGCAAAGGGTTTATCAGTGTATCTCCACCGCCTAGGCAGCAGGCTCCTATGGCACGGCAAAGACAATTTCATCAGGCAGCAGAGAAGGCCAAACTCGAGCTCAGTGCATCGTGTGAGAAAAATTAAAAAGTCCGAGAGGGAAGGAAGGGTATAGCTAAGGCACAACTGCAAGCTAAGGAAAACATCAGTCCAAAAGAGCAACAAAGTCGTATTTGTTTTATGAGATAAAACAAGCAATTCAACTATATTCCACAGTAAATCATTTGGCTCAGGACTGCAACAGGGACAGGAAAAAAAAAAAAAAAGAAGGGAGCATCTGAATCTAATTTTGTTGTTCTAAGTTTACATTACATGAATCAAGATCCTTACTAAAGAAGCCAGGCACTCAAATCCATGCTTGGATCTTGTACATAGGAAGTATCAGATGTACTGAATCTCTTACAGTTCCCTCTAGTCAGTGAAGGCCCAAAGATACTCAGCACTTAACAGTAAAATAATAATAAAAGTAATAACAATAATAAAAAATGTCAAGGCACTTTTCCTAGTATCGAAATGAAATCCAGCTTCATAGACAATAATTTGTGAACATTTCAGTCCTCCCAAAAGTACCACCTCTACTGTTTGAGAAGTTTCAAATAAAGTATCTTCATATTTAAGATTCTGCAACCACAGATTGTACCTCATTTTTGCACAAAACTACACCTCAAAATGCCAGACATGCTGAAAACAATGCCACACACATTCTCATTCAACCCCATTCTCTTAATGTCAGAATAAACACAACTGAATCCTTTTGTCTGAGGGCCGTATTATTTAATCCTCTCCTCGTGGTTGCAGGTATTTCAGATGTGCTTCCATTGACTTTCCTTCTTGGTTCAAACAGACTGAGTGGGATTTGCACTTCTACCTTCTGAGATGTGGTGGGATGACTGCTCAAAGAGAGTCACATCATCAGTGAAGCTAGAAATGACAATTTAAATCCCTCTCTCTGCTGCTCAATCATAGGCATATGCCAGGAGATAAATGGCAAGTGCTGCTTTCATTGATGCCAGTGACAGAGTAATGCAATGGCTTAAAATTAGCAGGTTAACAATTTCAGAGCTGCTTTTGTACAGCTCAGAAATCCTGTGTCCAGCTTACCAGACTTTTCTCCTTGAAGTAACATGAGGACGTGGGCAGAGGTGTGCTAAGAACAGCTGCAGCAACACATGAACTCAGCTATTGACTAACAAGCTTGGATCAAACCCGTTTTACCTGTGCTGGAACAGTCTGTCAGCACACTCAGCCCCCACTCACCCTCCCTCATCTCAAACAGCACTGCCAAACACCAGGTGGGCTTCATAACCTCAAACCACCTTGTCTGTTCTGCACACCAACCTCTGCCAAGCAAAGGCCAAACCAGCATCTACAGGCAGCTCCAAGTCATCAAGAAAAACGAGGGCAAGGCACTGTGTGCAGTGTGTTTTCAGGGATGAACTCAAATCCAGGGTAACTGCTAGGAAATCCCTGCCCCAAATCACTCAGCATAACCATGAACAACCCAGCCTGCTCCACCACACCTTCCACCAGGCCTGCAGAGACCACAGACCCTGTGAGGTGGCAGGCAGGAAGACAGCACTCCTGTGTCTCTTTTATTGTCAGCTTTAGTCTCTAGTCTTGCTGGACACCAGCAATGCATATATTTTATTTTTATGGCTTTCATTCCACTGCTCCTTGCAGCTCCTGAAGCGACACAAGATGCCATTTATTTAGAGGAGATCCACCTGAAAAACAATTTAATGCACATTCCCTGAAAGAATATCAGAACATAAACAGGTGAAAGTAACTTCATTTACCAGTGGAGGCTTATGGATGCTCAGAGGCAGAGATTTATTACACACTGCCTTGGGCAAGTGGAAAGACAGGGAGAGGAGAGATGAATTTCTGGCTGTAGAGCATCACAAATGCCAAACCCCAAATGACTCTTCACAAGATCTATTGCTTATACTCTCTCTGAAGCTGCATGAAGGGGGTGGCCAGGGGTTCAAGCCACTGCTGAGGACCCCCAACATCCTCCAGGACAAGGATGCAAGTGAAGGGCTGGGTCCACCAGGGCAGAAGGCTGCAGGAAAGCTGCCCTCTCCCAGAGCTGCTGCTGGGCACCTTGTGCTGGTGCATCAAGTCCTGCATGGCTCAGTGGGAGAATGGGATTAGGTGGGATAAACTGGGGAGAACATTAGGAAAGGAAGGCCTTTCCAAAGTTCTTAGTATGACAGAAGAGGACAAATAATACGAATTACAAATAATAACTAAAAGAAAACACATCTGTGGGGAAACACTTCCGCAAAATCCTGAGCTTTTTGTTTGTTTGTTTTAAATGGCTGAGAATAGAAGAAACAATTCACCCCCAGAGAACTGCAGCCTGAAAGAGCTGAATCCTGCAAGCAGCAACTCACAGAAGCTGGAAGCCAACACAGCTGGAATTAGCAAAAAGAACAAATGAAAGGTTTTCGTTGTGGCAAATGGGGCTTTTCAGCAGAACAGCAATAACATGATGTTCAAAACTTTGTTGCATGACTTTTATGATTCCTCCCAGTAGCATGCAACAAAACATACCTGAGCTGTAAACAATTTCTTACAGCTTTATATAAACAGTATAGGAATTTTGGCCTCTGTAATATTTCTTGCTCTCAAGGCTGCAATAAATAAATCAGTTACAACCCTGCTGCCACTGTCTCCTATCTCACTGTCTCAAGTCACTACCTTTATTTATTTTAAGCTACCAGTCTAACCACTTCCAGCTTCAACAAACATTTTAAATGTAACCTCTAGCTAAACTCCAGGCAGAATGAAGCATCCTGCATTCTAAGGGAAGGAGTGGAAAAACCATTTTCCACTGTTATCACTACCTTCCTTTCATCTCCAATCCCTCTCCAGCCATCAGGGAAGGAAATTCCAGTCCCAAATCTCTCAAACAATGCCTCAGAGAGATTTGGGACTGGAAAGGTGTGGACACATTGACTGTGAACACTGGCCATTGCATGTAGTTGGCAAGTCCCTTCTGCAGCATCACCCCACTGCCTGAGGACAGTTCTGGTTACTTCTTACGAAGGCAGGAGGGGACCAGAAAGAGCAGGAGTGGCATGTGCCAATAACCATTCACCTTTTGAAGGGACAGACCTTCTAGAAGGTGAGTTACTCCCTTCAGCCTGTCCTCAGGCCCTGCCCAAAGCACCTCATGCAGCAGATCCAGGTGAAACCAACACACTGCGTCCACGTTTTAGGGATATCTGAGAGGGGAATTGCCTGGGCTCACCTCAGGGTCAGGACTTGAGACAAAACCTGAACTGGCCCACAGCCATTCAGAGAGCTCTGTATCACTTAGGCACTGAACTGCCTTGCTTCAGGGCTTCATTTTGTCCATGAAGAAAGGCCAGAGGTTGTCAGAGCACGTGTCCTCCCAGTCCACAGTTCTGTCTCAAGGAACAGCAGCAGTAATTGCTTGAGGAGGAATCCCAGAGGAGGACAAGTGCATGGCAGTACTTCCCCAGAGTACTCCACCAGAGAGGCTGTGCCCCAAGGACAAGCACAGCCAGAAATGTTATCTTGGAATAGCCCTGGCTGGCTTTCTCCAGATCAATGTCTGCCTCTGTTTCACCCAGTGAATGGCAAATTCACCCCACCACCATGATAAAGCACCAGGGAGGGTGGAGAATGGGGGGAGAAGAGACACCTGAGCCAACTTCAAGGGTTTTGCATCCTTTGAGCACTTCACTCATACATAATTGAAAGGGCTGTATGTCTGGACTACAAGAAAGTAGATTTTTTTTCCTGCTACCAGACCCATCATGTGAGGGATGCTGTCATACGATAGCCTTGGGGGAGGTTTGCAAACTTGGACAATTTACTGAGAAGCAAAGTAAACTACTACTGACAGCAAGTGGACCAGAGCCCAGATCCCTGAGAGATTCTGACAATGGGAGGACTCAGAAAAAATAAGCCAACCCTGACCTCGCACTGGGGGAGGCCGAGAGAACACATGCATGTATTCTATTTCACACTAACCTCTGCTTGACCAGTTATGCAAATAAATCTCTGCTTGTCCTAAGTACACTGCTAGACACTGAGGGAGAATTTGGAAGAATTCACAATAAAGCCAGACCTGCTGATCACTGCATTGCGACTGAACTTCTCAAGAAATGAAGTATTAAGCAGGCAAGAGTGGCACATACAGCCCATAAAACAAGGGAAACTGCAGCCAAAAAAAGAAACCCAAGCTCAGAAGAGAAAAAAGAAAAAAGTACTTAAGAATTTGATACATGATCACGATCACTTCAGCTCCCTGCAGGCAGAGCAGCAGTATCTGGTCCCTGGAGAACACATCCCAAGGCAGTGAGAGCCATGGGAGCAATGTGTCCCTGCAGCCCCAGCAGGGACCCACAGGACCCAGCCATACCTGCTGCTGTGGGGAGCATGGCAGCGACCTGGAGCCTGGGAAGGGAAAGCTCCAGGTGCATGCCCTGCACAAACACAAGGCCTTTGCTCATAAAAAGAACAAACCAAGATGTGTCTAATGTGGTTATGACACCAGACTGCCCTCAGTGCAGGAGGGATCTGGCACATAATTTTCCAGCAGCACACAGGCTGCAGTGCTGGCAGCAGCTCTTTTTCCTGTGCTGCTCCCCTTGGAGCAGAGGGTCCCCAGGGCAGGGACTGCAGCATCACCAAGAGATTTATCACAGTCCATTCTGCAGGGCTCTGTTACAGAGATGCTGTCATGAAGATGGCACAGTTAAACCTGACTTCAGCTTCCCCTGCCTTCAATCAGTGTTGCTCAGTCACTCACTCACCCCTAAATTTCTCAGCACCAGCTCAGTTTAGGCCTGGCAGTATTCAAGTGAGTTTGGTGTGAACCCTCTCATTTTCTAATTATTCTGGTTATTGCACAGCAGCTTTCTTCTAACATGGCAACACTACAGGACATGGGCACGAAGCTTCCAGAGATTACCACAGTGACTGCTGAGGGGCTCATGAAGGGGTGTCCCTCAGCTGAGGGCAGCAGTGGAAGCTGAACCCCTAAACCCTCACACACAACTTCAGCAAACCACCCAGTGCAGCTGGGAACAGCAACAGTCCCACATCCTCCCCACACCAAGTGGGCACAGCTGACCCCAAGCAGAGGAGCTGATCCAGCCCAGGGCACGCTGCTCCTCAGGATGGGTCAGGGGAAACACAGCACAAGTCAAGGGAAAAATAAAGAAAACTTGCAGACTGCCTGACACATTCCCACTTGGAGGCTCACCTGCCCCTACCAGCTCTCCTGCCCACGGCAGAAGATGCTGCCCACTGAGATGGCCAAGGTTTGACCCAGGCTTCCCATGGGGAAGGTTCAGCTCAGGCCTCAGTGGCACGAGAAGCTGCAAAGCAGCAATGCAGAGGAGAGGGAGTCACTGCTTCAGTGCACTGATCCATACAGACAGCAAGAGGCTGGGGAAGGGAAAAAAAAATGCACTAAAAATTCTTCTGACAGGGTGAAAAATGAAAGCAAAGTGAAACACAGCTCAATCTGTCAAAACAAAATCACAGCAAGCCCACTGAAAAGAAAAAAAAAAAGCCACACAGCTCAGCTCACACTTTCTAGTAGGCAATAACTGGTACATTTGTTTTCCTGAAGATAAGCGGGTGAGTTAAGTTTGCTAGACAACACTGAACAGATTTGAAAGGTAATCATGGCAGAAGCACAAACGATCAGACCTACCAGGGACACTTTGGACTTGCTGTCTTCCACCTTGCCACTCAACAGACTCTCACAGAAGCATTTACAGCTGCACTGCTGAACTGGGGGATGGACTCCAAAGAGCCTGATCCAGACAAGCTCTGCCCTGTCCCTCTGATTCACCATTCAAGGAGGAGGAAAGATGATGCTTCTGGCAGAAAAAAGTCCCAAATTGTCATGGCAAAAGGTCCCATACAGTGCATTTTTGATCAGGGTAGTAAAGGCCAAGGTAATATTCAGGCTACAGAGAAGCCATTAACCTGGAAAGAGAGTCCTAACAATGTTACCCAGAAGGTGTTTTGAATAGTGAGACAGTCTGTAATTAGCTTAGGTGGGCCAACCTAATTATTCATGGCCTGAGGAACCATTTCCCACTACAAGAGAAGTACAAGATACATATTTATAGTTCTTTCCTGATAAGCTCATTAAAGGTTTCAGAGAGGAATGACCACAGCATTTGACTGTTTTGTTATAAGCTGGAGATGCAAACAGTAATGAGTGAGCAAGCCAGAAGAACAAAGGCAGGGGCTGCACAGGGCTCTAAGTAGAGGGGAAAAAAACCCAATAAACTACAGAAAAGCCTTCAAACATGGATTTCTGTTACACTCCAATGTGAAACTGCCATTTGATGCTTCATTTTGAAATGGATGATGATACACATGCCCTTTTTCTATAGATGTGTGAACAAGCATTGCAATAAGCCCCATTTTAACAAGGCCTTGTGCATTACCAAAAGGGTGGAAACAGTTAATGTAGATGTACAACACCTCATATATATTCAGAACTGCATTTGCACATTAAAAAACTTAAAACCAATCTTCCAAATAATTCTGTAAAATAAAAAAATTCTGATTTCTTAATGTTTCCATTCCAGCAGACCTTTGCCTGCTCAGATCTTTCTCAGCCTGAACTGGGTTGCAGGTGCACACAGAAATCAAACTAGGATCTGGCACAAGATAGATTGGAAGAAAAAAACATTTTTTAAGGTTTTCTTTTTTTGTTTCTCATTTATTTTTTAGGGCATCTTCTAACCTAAGACTCTCCAGCAAACACAGCTTTTCCAATTGCGGCTGCAATGTTTTAACCTCTCCTCTTTACCTTTCTATTGGTTGCCTGTTTTCTGCTGGAGCTGAAATTCTATCACTTGTTCTGTTACAGGAATTCTCTTCCCTTTCCCTCGAGGTTTTCCCCTTCATTAGAAATTAACTCTTCTCTGTTATACATCAACCTTCTCATAGCCAAGTGTCATATTCCCATGACATCCTTACACAAAGGCAAGAGCATCAAGCCACCCCTGGTGTCCCACACAATTCTGGTGTCACACTATTTGTGCTTTGCAAGCTACTAAAAACCCAGCACATTTTTCCACAGAAACTCAGTCCTGCAAAATAGTTCTCAAAACAGAGAAAGAAAAACTGGAGAATAAAACTCCTTGATAAATATGCAGAAATTTCCTCATCCTTTTGTAAAAAGTAACTGGAAATTATGTACAGTTTAACAGGATAAAATCTGGGAACTGCCTGTGGCAAATGCTGTGACAAGCCCGGCTTCCTGCCTTAGCTCTGGCCAGTAGAAGACAAAATGCTCTAGATATTAGAGCATTTCCTCCAATTTTAGAGCATGTCACCTCCAATTTTCACCACCAGCAAGAACCTGAACAAATACTGACCCCCCTGAAAAAAAGCATTTACAGAAAAATAGGTCTTTTTAATTAAAACCCTGAACAATATTACTCAAACCTCTCTCCTTGTCAGCCTCAAGAAGGACATTTCAAAGCCCAGGTAGCTGGCAGGTCTTTGGGGATTGCAGACCCTACTCACACCTGCTCAGACCCCTGCCAAGGTGACCCACACGCTTCTCCTTGGGCCCCTCCAAGGCCTCCCAGCCCCAAACCACACTCCCAGAGTGGATTAGGAGCACAGCATCTTCCTTCTCCCAAATGCACAGCCATGCCAGGGCAGACAGCTCTTCTCCACTTCCTTCCCTGCCTTCAAAACCTTTTGTTTTTTCTACTGGTCACCCTCCTCCTGCCAGTCTGCTCATGGCTGCTTTCAGCTCCATTTCTCCATTAACCCCTGTTTAAGACACAGATATCCCACACGTGCTGTTCACCACCACCCTGTGCCCAGGAGTGCAGGCAGCCTCTGTCTTACTCCTCCAGTTTCAATAGAGCTGGGAGCAAAAATATAATTATAGAAAGTGTATTTAGGAAGAGCAGATTACCAAACCAGGAACAGTAACAGATGAAAGCAGGTTTGTGCTGCCAACAGCATGCAGCAATGGCCCAGTGTCCAGAGACGAAGCAGGGAGGGCACCCTGGCCTGACCAAGAGCTGTCTGGCTTTCCTTGGATGGTTGAAACCACCCACCACAAACTGCATTTTGGATGCAGAACTCTCCCCTGCACTTGGCCAGCCAGTGGCACACCCAGCCCTTCCACCAGCTCAAAGCAGCTGAGGCAGTTTCAGCTGTAATCCAGCTGAACCCTCAAACCCAGCTCCAGCATCCAAAGTGACATTTTCCTGTCCCTTGAATGGCCTGAGCAAGTGATCATCTCTGCTCTGAGAGGCTGGGCTGAGCTCTGTGTCCAAAAGGATCCAGCCTGATCCAACCACAGGTCTGTGTGGCAGCAGATGTGAAATTGGCACCTCAGCAGTATTTTCTGAGATAGCAGCAACTGGACTGTCCCAAATGCTCAGAGGGGTTCAGCCCACCCAAGGCGAGCAGCCTGGATGAAATCTGGGTATAAGGCACATGAGCAGAGGCTAAATATGGAGCATTTCAACTTCCAAGGCTGCAGCTTCTCACACAGAATTAAAGTACTTAGTAGCATGTGTACATTGACAGATAGCAAATTGCAACAAGAATAATGGGACAGCAAGGGGAAAAAAAAAAGGCAAATTAACAAAATAAAGCTGATTCTGATGGCATGAAATTCTTGTAACTCCTAGATTAGCCTGTATTCCATTTATCATCCACTCTGGGCTTTGGTTTTGTTTCCTTTAATTCTAGGGAGGTCTTTTGAGAAACATGGCATTTCTTCCCTCTCTAGTAAAGAAAGACCTCATCTGCACTGCATAGTTTTAAGATTAACAATCCAAGGTCAAGCTCTTGAAAGGCATTGTAATGGTGAAATATTTTTCTAAACCACATCTCAGTGAAGGAGGAATTTTATCATGACTTAGAATATTTGGTTTTAACCTAGGTAGGTTCTGGGACTTTTTTTGGCTTCTTAAACAATGTCAATCAATTAGAACTCCAAGGCTTGATAAAATCAGCACCCTTCAGCTTAATGCTGATTACCAAAACGACAAAGATCAAGCGCTACAAAAAAAAACCAAAAAACAACAAACAACAAACCAAACACCACAAAAACCAACAACAACACACCTCAGGATGGACCCAAATGATGCATAAATATTGTTCTATTTTTGTTCTGTCAAAAAGAAAAAAGAAAGCTAAAGCCAGCAGTGCCTAAAAATAGCACACAGGACCTGAGCACAGCGAGGACTGAATTAGTGAGAGAGACCTTGCTTGGCCAAAATATCCCTTCAGAAATCAGTAGGGCACTCTCACAGACCTCCTCATCATGGGAGGCAATTAAGGCTGGCTGGAGTAATCTCTTCTGGCTCCACAGTGTGTGCAGATGAGGACATTTACACAGATGGTTTTGCCAGTCAGAGGATTAAAGGAGCACTCAGCCCCAGTGTGCTCCAGTCCAGGTGGCTGGAAAGGAGGAGATGATGGTCCAGCTACAACAGGAAGGCAGAGTCTAGCAATAGTGGAAAGGAAGAAGGGAAGGAAAAAAAAAATAAGAAAGAAACCCCAGTATCTTTCAACTGATAAAGATTCTCTAGGAGATGCAGAGAAACCCATTTTTCCTACTGCCAGCGAGCAGCTCAGAACCAGACCCTCAAGACTCAAAATCCAGAAATCCATCTCAACCCCGTGGCTTGTGTTTACACTTTGCAAAAGAAACCTGGCTGAGCAAATTCCTCCAGAAACTGCTGATCTCTGCAAGCTCCAAGGACATGTAAAGAAACTTTAAAGTGGAAGAGCCACAGAAGGGGGGTGTTTGTTTTTAAAAGCTGTTCCCAGGCTGAAACCCTGGATTCAAGAGTGAGACTAATGTACACAGAGGTGTTTACAAGCCTCCCCAATAGGATTTTATAAACGGAAGAGCTGAACTGTAGCCTTGAGAGCTGTGAGCATGTCACCACACTCTTCCTGTCTGCAGAGGTGACCCATCTCTTGCATGTCATTTCAGCCTCACACAAACGTTAATTTAGGACCAGTGACTCATGATTCCTGTTTTCCAGAACATTCAAACCAATATTGCAAGGAAACCTGTTGTGTTTTTTTTCTCCCCCATAGGCTGAGTGGCTGGGTAAGAACAGGAAAGGCAGGAAGAAGTAAAAAATTGAGCAAAAAATGGATAAACAGCTCTGTTAACCTCTCCTGAGCCTTCACAAGGGATGAGCTGCAGAAGGTGCCCCCTGCACAGGTCAAGGGGTGTGCAAAGGCTTTGCATCAAAAGGCCAAGGGCTCATTGAAAATGCAAATGAAGCCTGGTGGATGTGGAGCAAATTGAGGACTAACAGACCCAAACATCCAAACTCCAACATCCCAGATGCACCATCACACACTCAGCCCCTTCCAGGAGCTGCTGCCCGGCTGCTGTGTGCTCAGGAGAAGAATATTGGAAGTTTTTATTAGTTCCAAAAAACAAGTACATAAAATGGCCTTGCTCCACTAGCACTGAAACTTTCCATATGGGGGAAGAAAAAGGAGAAAATAACAACAACAAAAGGCAGATGATCACTTAAATTGGCTGGAGGCACAGCAGTGTGGTTATCTCCAGCAGAACAAAAGCTCTCCCCAGTGAGTCCCAGCCTCCAGAACAGTCCCAAGGAGCACTTTGCTGCAGCAGAAGCAAGGACCTGCTGCAGGTACCAAAAACTCCTGACAGCTCCCAAAGCTGCCATTTGCAGGAGGCCAGTCTTGGCTCCAGCACTGTTTGCACATCGCTGCCGAGGCTGAAAGGATTTTAAACCCTCTCATGACGTAAAACAGTGCAGAAACAACAGGGCCCTGCAGGTGGAAACCCATCCAACAGGCCCATGCAGGTGCCTGGGTGTGCAGCCTGAGTCCCTCTCTGCCAGGACCACGATCTCACAAAGAATAATGTGAAAATGCAGATTATGCAAGATAAGGTGAAGTGGGACCACATCACACAGCACAGTTTGTAGGGAGAGTAAGGGCCACCTTTCCCATGCCCTGGGGATTTCACAGCTCTGTGTCCTGCTCCTGCAGGTGTAACCTTGGTGAATTTGACATCCATCAGAAAACAAACAGATGAAGTGATAAAATTACCAACTACCAACTCACACACAGCTACAGCCAGCCTGCACTGCTGGCACAGAAGAAAGCATGCAAACATTCAAGGCACCTTCAAGGACCTCCCATCAGCTGTTTTTCCTTTCTGAGGAGCGTCACCTTTTCTGAAGACATTGCAGAGGCTGTAATTCCTACCAAAAGTGACATGACTTCATTTCCTTTGGAAAACAACAGCTCTGCCAGCCCCTCCTTCCCCTGTCCTGCACTCTCATGAGCAAAGAGCTCGGATCTCCAGAAAGGGGGTAAGGTCAGAAGCAAATGCCTGAAATGCTCCCAGATTAGCAGCCCAGAGGGAGCAATTCCAACAGAAAGCATTTATAATATTCTTAGTATTAAATGCTTTTGGCCAAGATGAAATTTGTTAAAGTTGCACTTTTTGTTTCTTCGAAGCTCTGAAGTAATTTCTTTCCCCAAAGCTGCCTCCACAAGGTGAATCTGTGGGACAATCGAGATTTCACACACAGAAACCAGCACAGCTAAATAATAAACTCAGGCAATTGCTCAGGTGTTGAAGCCTGATCTATTATTCTCCACAGAAGCAAAGCACACAGAAAAGCAAATTGTTGCCCCAAAACTGATGTGTCACCCTCATTTCCTGAGATCAGTCCCATATCAGTCAAACCCTTTTCTAAAAACAAATAGAAAAACTGAATGTACAATCAAGCAAACATCTGAAAAACCCTTGACTACAATTTGGCTGGACAGAAGCTTTATGAAGAGCAGCTGGTTTATACCCAACATTTCTGAATTCTTTTATTAAGATCCAAGAGTTCTTAGACAAGGTTGACAGGACCCCATTGAACCACTGAATATTTAACTATCCCATTTATTACATTTTGCCCTTCCCCTTCTTCCCAGCTCAAATCAGTATTTTATTGTTTCTTTTTTGTGCTTTTTATTTCCCAACTTCCCTGATCCTCCACACAATGAATTTCTATCACAATATTGGATGGGGAGCACCTCATCTATTAAAATGCCGTTGGTACCAGCTCTGTGGGTGATGACTTCAGAGAGGAAATAACATTGCTGCTCTTTTTCTTCCTTCCCCTCCCTCTACAGCTTCACATTTTCTCACAAGGAAAAGGGCACTGTGCTTTCAGACTGGAACTGATAAAAACCACTATGGAGCAAAGGCCTAAAGGCTGAATGAACCAATTCTAACCCTGCAGGAAAATACTGTTTTCTAAAACCAAGAACAGTACAGTACCTGGGGAGGATCCTGGATGAAAGAAAAAAAATCACAGCTCTTGGTTTGCCTTTTTTTTTTGGTGCCAGCTGGAATTCAACCCACTTTCATCCATGAAGTTTTTATAATCTAATGCAACAAAAAACTCCAGAGAAAACACAGTCAAAAAGCATGTTTAAACCCCAGGAAAGCCTGGCTTGACAATGCTTCCAATCTTTCTAAACTAAGGAAGAGCCATCAAGTCTTGGACAACGGCTGATAGGGAAGTGTGGGAGAATTCAGGACATCCATGGGCTGCCTGACAGTCCTTGGCTGAAAACACTGAGAAATATTCCCAGTGCAGTGATTTCATGCAGAAGCACAGCAGTATGATGACTGATGGCCACATAAAACCCATAAAGACAAAGATATTTTAAATATTTCAGATTATTATTTTTTAAACTGTTCAGCAGAGCTTCCCACCCAGGAACAGATATCCCCCAGCACTCCTGCAGTCCTTAATTATGTATTTTTGGCTAGGTGGAAACCATGGCCTGAACACAGATGGATAACAATCATAGAATCACAGAAAGGCCTGGGCTGGAACAGACCTGAAAGATTATTTGGTTCCAACAATTGACCAAACAGCTCCAGAAACAGTGGGGAAATGAAGGAGGAATCCCTTTTTTATATATCTCTTTTTTAAAAACCTTTGATGCTCTGATGTTTCATGCTAAACATCTCTGCTGGCAGGGAGAGCATCCTGGCAGGAGCAGGGGAGGCTCAGAACACAGGGTGGAGCAGTGACAGCAATTCCTCCTGATGTGCTTCAGAAAAACCTTCTTCTTCCCAAATCCAAACTTAATATTGATTTATATCCTGAAGCATGAAGACATATCCCATCCAATATTCTTACTTTCAGAGGGCTGGGTTTTGTTTTGGGTGGATTTTTGCCTTAAATCTCTGTTGCTCCAACAGTTCATGTATATTTAATCACTGGCATAGTCTCAGACATTGAATTTTGGCCCTCAGTAACACCCCGTGGCAAGCAGCTCTGTGAATTAACAAGGGGGAAACCATTCCCTGTTTCCTTTGGAGTGCAATGTTAAAGCTGCATAGCTAAATTCCCAGGGGCCAGGAAATGAAAACATTAAATATTCTAATAACATGACTAAAGAAGTCATGTTTTACATATATGTCATTCCAACGAAATATTTCTCCAGTTTAATCATTTAGTGTTAATGCAACTCATGCTGGTGTTAAAGGTTCACACACACAAAAAAAAAGAGAAAGGAAGGATCTCACATGGGAATCCCATCCAGGATATAACCAGGCAACCACTACTGCAGACACTGAAATTTCACCTTTTCTAATTTTGTTGATTCTAACTAGACACACTTAATGGCACAGTAATTATATAAATTACCTGGAATACATAACACTGCATTTATACATAATAAATGAACTGTTGCAGAGGAAATGCCAAGGAAATATAACTAAATTTTATTCAGTTTCATTCCTTAATAGAAAAGAATCAAAAGCCATGTAACTGCAGCAAAATGATAAACAAAATCACTTTCTGTAAGAAACTTCTTCCCAAAGATCTTTCCTTAAATCTTGGCAATTAAGACATTTCCAAGAGGTTGGGGACTGCAAACCAACAGGTTCATCATCTCTCCTGAAACTGACTCACAAAAAATTCGACTTCCCCAGTCTGAGATGCAGCAAAATCCTGGGCAGCTTTAGCTGAAGTTGCCAGATGAGCAGGACCATAACTATGCACTGTTAAAAAAAGTGAAAGGGAAAAGGAAATCTCCCATTTAAGAGCTGTCACACAAAATGAAACAACCCCCTTCAATTTCATTTAATTCCAAAGGAGCTCTCCCGACACCCGGCAAGGACAGATGCAGAATGGCTGAGATTGTCTGGCAGCAGCAGACAGTTGGTCCAAAGCTGTGAGAGTTTATACAAACGTGTTCAACTCTGAATAAGATTTCTCAAGGGTGACACAGATGCCCAGGCAATAATCAAGCAGATGCTGGTGTGATCGTCTTGAATTTCTGTGTCTTTTTAGGAGAGGGATTGAAAGAGAATTGAAAAACCCCAAAAAAAGGTAAGAACAAGACTCACCTCCCAGCATTTCTGCCCACACTACCAGACACACACATCTCATCCCCTGCACCCTCTTGCTGCAGACATCTCACGTGTCAATTTTTTACATTTTTGCATTAGTCTACAGGAAAACTGCTCCAGTTTTCCAACAAGCACTTTGCAGCTGCTCCCAAAGCACCCACAGCAGAGCCTTGTCTCGGCAGAAGGTGGGCTCAATCTGCTTGGTAAAATCTTCTTGTCTGGGCCAAGCATTCTCCAAAAAAGCAAGGTTTGGAATGACTGGCAATACTGTGACCCCCCTGCACAAAAGCTGTTTGTATTTTACATTTGCTTGATAGTAAAATACCCAGTATTGTTGAGTTTCTGCCAGACCACTGGAACAGAGCACTTTGCTGGAGCAGAAGCTGCCCTGAACATACAAGTGAGATGAGGTTCCCATGTTATGCAGCACCACAGCTCTTCTTCAAACCATTCCTCCCAGTGAGATTTCAAAAGCAACTGGAATCTAAAAGATGCTTCCAAC
>VYZP01027899.1:701-14914 GCA_013400635.1 Hypocryptadius cinnamomeus
TCCAGTCATACTGCTTAACTTTATGTAGTCCTGAGAGGAGCACAGAACTGGACTTGATCCTTCTGTGTCCCTTATAATTTGAGATATTCCATAGTAACAAAATACCACATCACATAACAGCAAATGGAGAAAGGATGATGGGTGGCTGAGAGTTGAACATAATTTTTTCACGTGTACAATCATATGGTTTTTAATCCTACTACTTGAGAGAAGCAAAATTACAGGAACATGTTTCAGTTTTATTTAAAATGCCATGAAAATCAGTATCAGAACTGTTAAACCTAATGGCAGCTTCATGGTAGGTATTACTGAAAAATAAAATTTTTTACTGATGGAAACCAGGAACACTTAGGATTTGACTTTGGATGTTTTGGAAGGTCTGTGTTGCAGGATCATGCTTTTTCAGAATAATTCCTGTACGTTTATATGAAAGAAAAAATGTCTTTAATGTAAAACTCTGCAAATATTCAGGTGGAGCTTTACAAATCAATCAGTAGATTATGATTATGAGCAGTAGCAAACTCAATTTTATAGCAGTGTGCTTCCTTTATAATCATGTCAGCAGGGAAAAGCTCTGCTGCTGGCCATCTGCTGTTCAGGCAGGCTGCACTAACCTTTCACCTGCCTGAAAGAATAAAGGTGTTCTTTAGAAAGAGACACCAGAATTGTATTTAAAATTATTACTTAGAGCTGCAAAAAATTGTCAAAATCTGAACCATCAATGGATAGAATATAACTTAGAATTACTGAGTTATGTTGCATTTAAGAGAAACACGTGGTATGGGTCTGAATTTCTTACAAAATTTATTATCCCTTGTGGAACAAACAAACAAACAGACCCCAAACAAAACAAAAAATTGTTCTGAAAAATAGATAAATTCCTAGTGAATGTTTTTTACATTGCTGATTTCACTAAATCTGTTTTAAAAATGGAAGCCACTAATTATCTCTGGTTATCAAACCAGATTCAGTGGCTGGGAGCTGAAATCCAATGTATTCAGACTTTAAATGCAAACCATGAAGTTTTTACTATCCCCAGTTTGATGAGCAGCAACTCAACCAAAATCAATAAATAAATTTCAGTTTTAAGAGTCTTGTGCAGAAGAGACTGGGATTAGGAATTCCAAGTTTATCTCTTATAAAAGGCAGAAAACTTATTGAGCTTCACTTTTTGCTGCTCATAAATATCTGATGGTTTAAATACCACTCCTCCCAAGATTCATTGCTTCCAATGATGAAGTGTCTTTTTAGCCCAGCAGCACATCTCCTGGTATGGGACAGGTAGCTGTAAACTGGACCAAGACTTAAAATAATGGCCCTATAATTTTTAATTGTTCAGTTATAATAATATGAATCATTATTAAGTAATTTAGTATTAATTTGGTTGTCGTAAAATGCTTATATAGATCCTCTCAACTAATTAGCTGGACCTTCATTTTGAAGGGTAACCAGTGACTGTCTGCTGTTAAAGCTTGACCTGGAGCAGAAGGCAGGCTGGGAGCAGATTCCTGAGCCCCAAGCCAAGCTCAGCCTTTCCAATTTCCTTCTCCCCACTTTGACAAGAACTTGGTTGGATAAATGCAATGTTGACCCAGTTTGCTGGTGTATATGAATAATGAGACTTTATGTTCAAAATGAAAACCTTCTGTGGATCTCCTGTTCCTGTGGATCTCCTTAACTGCTGTGATGTTTGAGGCAATTAAAACTTCTCCACTCTTCTGGGAGTAATGATGCTTGTGCATCAGCACAGGAACGTTTAATTATGAGTGTCTGGGATACAAGCATATGCCTTAACAGCAAGTTTAAACATAAAGAAAGTGTATTTAGGATCAATTTCTTCAAAAGGGGCAGCGCCACACCAAGAGGGAGAGACAAATAATTCCCTGAGAAGACAGTGATTTCACCTGTCCTACATGACTTCAATAAGATCATAAAAATTTCTGCCTAAGCTCTACAATAAGTGAAAAAAAGATTGTGCATATCACTTGCTTTTCTGTGCCTTCCTTCTAATATTCTAATATATCTGTCTCTTCCTAAGAGGTGGTTTGAAAATGTTGTTATCCAACTCTGAAAATGGTCTGCACGTCACTGATCCCCTCGTACTCATTTTTCTCCAGGGAACCCTGCCACAAGGGTATACACAGCCATTCTGTGCACAAACCACCCTGCCACAGGAACTGACTCCCAGGTGCTCCTCAATGAAACCTTGAGCTCCATCGTACCTGAGCTTTATCAAACTCAGTGTAACAGTCAGGGAGGAGGTGAGCCAGTGGTGGGAACACCAATCTGAGGTGCCACTGTCCTACAGTCAGCCACTGACGCTCCTGACATTTCCATTGCAAGTAAATATTCCTGGAGGGACAGAGACACTCTGGGTTTACAATTTTTTACTATAATGCAGTTCCAAAAGACCTTTTTTACCTGCAGATTATTTTCCAGTACATGATAAAACCACCATGTACATTTTAGAATTGCAAGTTGAACAGATTGTTTTCTTCCTGGGAATGCACCTCTGTACCAGCTGTGTACTGCTAAGCTGGACCTCATGCATTTTGTAAAGCTCATTTTTCAGGACACTTAATGGCTCAGAATTTAGTAATAATATGCATTTACTTTTCAACCTTTTTTGAATTCCTGAGGTACTTCTTAATTTGATGAAGTTGTTCTCACATCTTATAGTCATCTCTGAGCTCCCAAAATCAGATATTCTGATCATTTTAGCAGCCAGGGAATGGAATCATCTAAAACATCCCAACTCCATTAATGTGACTATTTTAGATATGGAAAAACTGAGGTGAGGAAATATATGAAGTATAAGGCCCTAATTTAAACATTTTGAGGCATTTTTACTCACCTTCTTAATCACACATCAATAACTAAGTAAAACCACCAAGGGTGGTTTTTGGCCACCAGCATTCTAGCAGAAATCTGGCTTATGATTTTTTTTGTTCTGGTTTTTTTTTGGGGTTTTTTTTTGAGAAATAGTGATGATTTTGCTAAACTGAGCTTTTAATGCAGGAGCCAGTGACCCATCCTACACTGACAGACAGAGATGGATACTGCAAATACAATAATTTGATTGCCAGAATATGACACAAAGTAGATAAGGTATTTTATCTTTTTCATACACTAGATTATGCATTCTCCTTACTCTGGTATTTCTGATATATTTTCTGAGAATCAATTTTGTCTCATGTAAATGGTTCTCTGGAGAATTTCATAACTAGAGGCAGCAGAAATAAAAAATAAAACCTGCCATTAAGACAAAAATATTTCCCATTGTTGGCACAAAAATAATCCAAATCTGCACATGGCCAGGCAAACCACTGTTTGAGTTTGTTCAGAAAAATGTCATGCTGTTCTGTCAAAAGCAGCACTTGTATCTCATGGCATTGGGCAGGATGAGCAGTCCAAGTTGTAGACACTTGGTAAATCACTGATGTTCTTAACCAAAGGAGTCTCAGGCTGAGAGCTATGTGCATTTTAAAGTCAAGAAGCAGTAGAAGTGGAGATCATTTGCTAACAAATATAGATGCATCTCAAACCCTTTGGAAAGCCAAACATTCCCTGTGTGCCAAGAGACCGGAAAGAATTTTGAGCACAGTTGAAACTGTTAAAGCACAACAGCAATTAATCCTCTTCATTCATTACCAGTTATGGCTGGAAATAATAATTGCACTGAAAGCAGTGACCACACAATGAATAGAGAACATTCCACAAGTGATGACTGCTTCAGTGAATTCCTGATTGCTTGTGGTCTGCAGAGGATAGAACTGAATTCAGTAATTTCCAGCCCTCCTTCTCATTACCCAGCCAGGGCAATTTGTATCAAATCCCACCAGAGGTTCACATCCCACATCACTGTGGTGCAAACTCAGGCTACACTGATGCAACTGATAAAATTTACTCACCACCTTCCAAGAAAGAGGGGCGTGAGAGATCCATGGTAGAAGGTACCTTCATTCTACAGAAGGTTTAGAAGAATGCAGGGGAAAAAAAATTACTTGACATTATACAGGGCTAGCAACGTTGCACAGCTTGTTCTGTTTTCTCAAAATCCAGGTTATATTTCTTGGCATCTCCTCAGACTTTATCAGAACAGAGATTCTGACTCTGTTCTGCTCATTTTCACTGCAGCCCAGATTTTCTCCTGTCACCACATGTACCATTGCTTTCCTGCTTTACACCTTCCCTCCCGTGGAAACTTCTCATTTCCATTTGGCACTTCTGTTCCCTGCCTTGCTTCAGAAAACCTTCATCTTTCATCCTACAACTGCAAACTGCTACAGTTCTTTACTTCAGCTACTTTCAGGTGATTTTGACCACCATCAGCCTCAACACATCTACAGCCCCAGACTAGACAGATCTCTTATTGTGCCTGATATATAGACATGGACTGAAACCAGCTGCTGTGAGGTTTGGCTTCAGCCCTGGCATTGTGACAGTAATTTAAAAATCCATGTAGTCCATGTTATCAGACAGTGTCAAAATTTCCTCAGAACTAGGTGTTCTGATTTCCCTTTCCAGCTACCTTTTATTTCCAAGGTGATACATTTTCCTAGTTAGAAACTAGTTGAGATTTCCCTGGTTCTTGTTAAAATACTCAAAAAAAGAGGTGCAAGTCTAGGATGTCTTTCCTGAAAAATTTCAATCTGTGTACAAGAAAGAGAAAACTGCTGTTTCTTTTTTATTTTTTTCTAAGGTGATGAGTTACTATTATCAACTGTTTTCCTGTTTCTGCTGCTGTGCTTCCCCCTTCTGTGCAAATGCGTGCAGAGTTGCTGCTGCTGTATGAAGAATGCGTAGCAGTAGTTTATTTTCTTCTTCCAAATTAAATATTCTGAACATTTTTTCCTGGTGTTCTTTTCCCCTTTCCTGAACATCCTTGTTGCTGTTATTGTGGGCAACATAAACCTGGTTGAAAAGAAATCATCTGTACAGAAATAAGAAGGCTGAATTTGGGCAGAAATTGCTGCAAAGAATAAATGCTAGACTGATGTTCTCAAAAGAATAAATGCCATTTTCAAAATTTCTGGAAGGTGTACAAGTAATATTCTGCTGTAATCTACTTCCAGAAGTCTTCTGCATTGTGTAAGTCACTCCTTTCATGAATGTCTGTGGCCAGGCAGATCACAATATTGTCAAAAGGTGTTCAGACATGATTATTATTTCAAATGTCAATGGATATTTTCTGAGCAAATGAATTCTTGAAAATTTGAGATGTTAAAGATCTATGAAGACTGAACTCAGTGACCTGCATCCAGATTTTGATGTTTAGTGAGAAACATGTTATAAATCAAGAGACATTGTAATTACCAATGGATATTCTTTACCAAGGTGCTATTATATTTGGAACAGTTTAATTTTTAATTTTTTAAACTCTTCTCATTCTTACTTAAAGGGTCTTTTATTCTCTTTTTGGAATTAACATTTAATATTCCACATCTGGTTGCCAAAACTGAAAATATGTATTCTTACAGTAGAGGTTGGAATTATTCCTTGCCATAGCACTGGTATGAAGTTTGTTTTAAGACATGAAAGATCCTCCTAAGATTCCTGAAAACTGGTATTAACATTTCTTGTTAGATATTGCTGATTGTGATTGAAAACCACTTCATTAAATCACAGTAGAGAGAGATGAAGGACATGTTGCAGCAATGAAAACGGTTGCAAATTTAATTAAAACATTAAATTATTGTTGGAATAAAGGTCATAATCATAAAACCTAATTGAAGGAAGTACATTAGCACATACCCTAAGGTATCCTTTCCATTTCCAAATATCTATTACATATTTGACATTTGAAGAGGAAAGAGGCTCCATTTTGTCTGGATGGATGAACGGTGATGGGGAGAAGTGTTATACATAATACAGTGTAAGAGCCCCATTCTTCAAAAAATCATTTGCTCCTGGCATAGGTGCAGCACTCTATTTTTATGTCTCTGGCTGAGGAAATTCACCTTATTTATTGAGCATCATGGACCTGCACAGGGCAGAGGACATCATATCATGTACTTAGACTTTTTCCCTGTGGAAAAAGTGGAACTTTTCCCCAGCCTTCAGGGAGTACCCTGGTTTAACTCTGGGTATATTTATGCCATTTTGCACTCCATTTTCTCTCCCTTGCAGCAGGTGAGGGAGCAAACACTGCATAGGGAGAGAAAGTAGAAGCTGCAAGAACATCTATCCATAAAACCTTGCTGACAGTACACTGCTAATGCTGCTACAGGACAGCTGTCACCTCATCTCCTGGGAATCACTTTTTCTAAACAGAAAATACCCCAGACTGGAATAAACCTTCTTACTAATGATTTCTCCTAAATACTCAGCAGTAGTCTCTGAATTCAGATAAAGTCTTGCAAAATGTTATCCACACCTTTCTGCATTCACTGCTATCTTATGAGAAAAGGAGAGGGTATTTTTGGAAATATCTCAGAGGGGAAAATCAGAGTGAGTACACTTAGAAAATTAATGTGCCTCTGTATAAATATTTTTATCATGTATATTTGGGAAGAAAATCAGGATAGCCAAGCTGGATTTCATAAATCAGTGCTGCAGATTGAAATGCCTTATTGCAGCAAATCACTTTACACTGTGGAAACAAAATAAGAATCGTGCATCAGTTTCTAATAACAAAGCAATTCTTAAGATTCTTAAATAGCAGCAGAAATCCCCTAAACCTTCTCTAATGAGCATCATCTTTCATTGTTCTTTCTCCAGACATTGTTCCAGTGGCTGTTTCCTCCCCATGCTGACCTGTTGTGCCAAAGCCATTGAAGACTGCTCAGACTGTTTCCTCTCATCTGATAGTTCAGGTCCATGGTATTTGCTAGAAAGCTAATGCTGAGAGAATTAGTAAAATACGTTGTAAACCCCAGGGTTTTTTCAAAGTTGAAATTGACTTGTGCTACATTTTCTCTTTTTTTTCCTTTTTCTGCAAGTACCAAAGGCTTCTTTGCCCTCTCCTGCTTTACCTTTTCCCTGTTTCTCCATGCTTTCTTATATTCAAATGCATTCCTTTATTAGTAAAAATATTTAATACTAATATCAAAGGAGATGAATCAGAAATTAATGAAGATATCAGATATTGCTTCTTGAAATTATGACATGAATTCTTATTTCCCAAACAGGGGATTTCAAGATCCATACTGCTATTTTTCTATTCCGTTACATTGAAGCTTCTTGTGAATCCTTCATTATTTTCTTTACATAGAATTGTGACGTGTGATACAATGGGATACAGATTTCAATACCATTTGGATCTGCATTGGGATCTCCAGGAACCCTGGCATGTAAGTGAATCCTAGAATTTGGCTGTTTTGGCAAATGTCAGCTCTCAGCAAACTCTTAAATGAGCCAGTAGAAACTCTCCATAATAATCTTACAGCCACTATCTAAATAGGGAGTTCTGATCCATTGTCTCAATTGCAGGTCTAAATTAATCCACATATTCTGAAAGGTAATAGAAACCATCCAGGATCATTGTATGACACTCGTGCAGCTGCATGCTCCAGAGCTGTATTTTCTGTAGATTATCCTTCTGCTTTATCTCTCTTCCCCAACATGAGCCATTAAAAAAAAATCAAAGGAATTCAGCATGAATTATTTATTACAAATTTTCTGCTTTAAAAACTGAAACAACTAGATTAATTGCATTGTATTTTTTAGTATTTGAAACATCAGAAAGAAATATAATAGGAAAATGAATATTTGACACTTGTGTCCATTAATGAAATTGGAAGGGATTTCCAGTTTACTGATAAGGCACTTCTGAAGACTTCTTTAGAGTTCCAGCCTGAGCATGACACTGACAAAAGACATGAAGGAAAAAATATACATAGACCAAATGAAAAAGGAGTAGAAAGCAGAAATATTTAGAGCACAGGGAGCTAAAATGGCAGTGGGTGACTGCAATAATTTCAGGGAATAAGGAAAAAATGAGAAGTGCCCGAGAGGAAGCTATATATTTTAGGAACTAAACTGAACTTGAAATTAAGATTGAGGCATTGCTACATTTCTGTTGCTCAAATAAGCAGAAGATTTTCTCTAATAAATGGTTTGGGCTTTTTTCCTTCTGCTTCCCAGCACCTTAAAACTTTTCATAAAATCACCACATCAAAAAAGAGAGATAGAGGTATTCTAGAACAGATGAGACATGAAACTTAAGTGAAAAGTGTGTAGATTTTGTTTACTTGTTCTTTTGCCAATTACTGACAAATCTAAATGTAGTTTATTGCTAAGTGAGAGAAGGGTTGTCCTTAGTTACAACAGTGAAAGTTACTTTTCTCTTATAAGCTATATGGTTTTATACCTTTTATGTCTACTGTCTCTGAATCAATCAGTATAAAAACATGCTTGTGATAATCAGAATGGTCTCCTGGGAGCTGCTGAAACAAATTAACAAAACTGAGGGACATTTATCATTTAGAGATTAGCAGCACAAGAATTCAAAATTTCTATCACTTGCTTTAGCATGGAGAGAAAGCTCTCAGCCTACAAAGAGTTTAGGAAAAAAAATGAAGCAGGATGAGTCTCCTAATCTGTTTATTTTTGATCACTTTTGTGAGTTCTTATCTATGTCAGTTCTTTATGTTAGTAAAAAAATAAGCAGTTTAAAAGTTTTCTATTTCGAGTTATTGGCATCATTCCATTCCATTTGAGTTACACAAACAGATCACAGCTCATCACCAGTTGTCAAACCTAGCTGGTTCTTATGACATTAGACCAATTTTTTGAATTTCAAATGCACATCATCCATAATTACTCAATACCTATCTTGCACTTCATTCATTTGAATTTGAGGCATAAAACCAGTGCCAGGTCCTTTGCTGAATCAGGAAAGCTGAACCTCACATAGGAAAATTAGAAGTAAGACCTGCAAAGACTGGCAAAACAGAAAACCAGATACATTTTTACTTGTTGTTTGCAAGTACTTCCCAAAGCTGCTCAGAACTCACATGGAAGCTGCAGTATCAAACAAAGTGGCAGTGAAAGCAAACAGGTAAGGAAAAGGAGAAGTCTGGTAGCACACAGGGAAAATGGGGCAGTGCTGCTGCTTCTGTGGCTTCAGTGAATTGCCAGTTTACATCTTAGAAACCTTGCAAGACTGCAGTGAAGCATTTAATGTAATACAGAGGGCTCTGAGTGCTGGCAGAGAAAAAAATCACAATACCTTGAAGAGCAATGTCATTATCTCTAAATTTTCAGTGATTAAATTTTTTCCAGGCTTTTTATTTTCTGGTTTTGTCAGTGGTTTTTTCCCTTCTGACTGATCGTTCATTTTCAGTCTGTTGTTAAACAGCTTTATCAAATGAAGGCTGGGTGGCTCTGTAATGAGAACATGTCCAATAAAAATGCTTTCAATTACATTTTTAAACTGCAAAATATCAAATTACTGCTGAATGAGGATACTCCGCTGAGAACTCCAGGATTACAAGAGAGGTCATTATGTTTCCCTGCTACATGGCTTTCAAGTATAATACCAGGGTGTCACCTTAAACATGATTCATTGAAAATGTTACAGTGAACAAACCAGTTCTTCATTTTTTGAGTCCTGCAATCAATGAAAGTTCATACAAAGCAAGGGACAGTGTAAACTTTAGTTTCTTTATTTTGATCACTACTAGAACTTTTGGATGATAAAATAGAACATATTTTTTTTAATTGTCTTCTAGTTTTCACTTTACCTGTGATTTACTGAATTCTAATATTTCTCCTCATTGCAGTTATATCCATAAGTGCTAGTTCCTTTCATCTTTTGGTTCTCATTCACCAGCTGACATTGGGCTGGTACAGAACTGAGGGAGTTGCAGGAGATCCAAGCTTAGCTCCTGATTTTGTCATTCCCATGATGCCTTTCAGAAATTAATGTTCCAATGTAGTTAAGTTCCATTTCCAAAGACATTTAGATACTCCGAAAGCAGTGGAGCAGAAGTGCTGAATCACTCAGTTTTAGAAATCTTACCCAAATCTCTCTGTGGTCAAGTTCCCAGTTTCTCAAGTCACTCTTTCTTAATCACCAGGATTACAGATTTTTCAAAGAGGCCATGTCTGGCACAAATCCCTTTATTTATAAGAAAACACCAAGCCTCAGACCTTTCCATTCAGCATTAATTTTACCCACCTAACTACTGAATACCACACAGCTATTAATAAAGTTGCTCAGGGCAACACAGCAGTTGTGCTCACTAGAATAAGCCACGAGTGCAGTTTCCAAAGTAGGAAAGGTGGGAGTTGTTTCCTGCAGTATCACCCAGAGCACCCCAGTCTCAGGGTGGGCATGAGGTCCTCCAGCAGTTTGTTCCCTGGGCACGAGGGGGGTCCTGTCAGGAATGAAAGGCTTGTGCCATGCTCGAGGTTCAGCTCATCAGTGGCTGTGAAAGAGAAGCAGGAAAGTGGATTTCATTACCAGCAAACAAAACTCGTGACTGCAGTTCCCAAGCGGAGCCCCAGACCGAACTCAGACCACTCGGTAAAGTGTGTGCATGGAAACAGGAGCAGCAGGGCTCCTGGCTGTGGGAATTCAGAGCTCTGCACAATGCCCAGGTCACTCACAGAGCTCTGTCCATTCCCTCTGGCTTTGGAGGAGGTGCCACAGAGCCCGATGGCTCCACCATCACACACACGTGGAGGCAATCTCACCTCTCAGGCATCAGCTTTGTGCAATTTTTAAGAGCATACTTTACTTTTTACACATTTTTGTGGTATCACAGAACACTATATTCCTGCTGGCAGATGGAATGCATGGTTTACCAGAACGGAGTTAACTCTCAAGAGCAAATCTGTTTTCCTCTCCCCTTGGCAGATCCTGCCTAAGAACAACATGCCTCTCTTTAAGGCTGCATAGGGCCACAACCTCAGGCAGCAGGGCCTCTGATTCCTGCACTGCTTGCACACCTGAAAGGGTGTTTCTGTAGCATTTACTCTTCTAGACTGCATGAAAAACATCCCATGGTATTGAGATTCCAAACCATTTTTACTTATTTCCTGCTTGATTTGTATTATACATTAAGGATTGTTGTCTAATGATTTGCTTTCTGTTGTTCATTGAGCAACTCAGCTTCCAGCTGTGATAACAAAAACATCTGTCCTTTTGCTGGTGCTAACGTGGGAGGCCATATGGGCACAGGGAAATTCACAGCACGAGAGCTGCATGTTAATGATCAGCAACTTTCCTTCTAGCACAAGGGGTTTAGTGATGATATAAGGTGTGACAGAATAGCACCATAAAATACCAGAAACATTCAGGTGAGCTCTCTGGAGGTCACCTAGTCAGAGCAGAGCTGGCTAGGTCACGTTGCTCACAGCCCAGTACAGTCATAGTCCAGGTAATTATCAAAGGTGCACGAACTGGACTAAAACTGAAGAGGAATAACTCTGTCAGTCCCCCTCAGACCACTTATCCCTATCCAATCAATCCATTGATATTCAGAAAGGAGTATTAGGCAGGACTTCAAATGTTCCATGTTCCTAAACATTAAAAAATGTATTTGTGTAGCTCCAGCTATTGATTGCACAAAATGGGGATCGTGTCAATATTCATAAATGCCTGAAGGGAGGGTGCAAATTGAAAACAGTGAATAATGACATTTTTTAAAGCCAGCATGCCAAAGCTGCAAGGAAATTGTACATGTGCAAAGATATTTACAATTATCAGTACAAACTAAGTAAAAATGCCCGTGATTGCTCTGACCTTCAACTCATTACATTACTAATTACCTTCATATTCTTCAATATAAAATAAACATGTTTTAATTATATTTATGCACAAGTGCATCTGAAGTTTGGATAAACATTCATGAATAAATGAGAAACCCAATGAACACCAGACTTTATAAGAAAAACACTGACAGAAGATTTAATTGTAGCTTTGAGAGTGGTTCTGATGCAACATCAGCCCACCTAGCATAAGTTTTAAATTATATTTGATTATAATGATTATAATCTTTTACATGAAGCAATCACTTGACTGATAGTTGCATGGAAGAGAGAATAGAAACCTAGCAACATGGCAATTCCTGTTATTATAAATGGACCCTTGCAGAAGGAATAATCTGCTTGAAAACTTTGACTTTATTATATGATGTGAGCTGTAATTCAACTCAGTGAAGGAGCCTTTAAGGACTCTCTGTTTATGGTGAAGAGAGGAGTTGTGGTGTTCAGGCACCTCGTGGATCAAACCCATCATTTGTGAAAGATTTGGCAAGGGTTTTGTGAATGATCCATTAAATGATCCTGAATTTGACATTTTTGACACTATCCCTCACTTTGCAATTTCTCTTCACCTGTCCATGTCTCCTTGCTGGGATGGCCTTGGTGTGTGATGGACCTCCCAGAGTTGGTTTACTGCCAACAGGGAATTCTGCAGAATGTGAAAGGATGGATCTGTCATACATCATTTCAGGCATTATAAATCCAGCCTTAAAAGGGTTCCTAACTTGGATTTTAGTGCCTGTCTCCAATTTTCCAAAGTGGTGACTACTTTTGCTACTACAAGTACCACAAGTACTACACAACTAAAGTGTTGCAGGTGCTTTTAGTGTATGCTGCTACTTATAAAATAGTTTTAATCCAGAATTTCTCTTCTCTGCTTTTCATGCTTTCTGGATTATTAAGCACAGAGATAACAGGCTGCTTACAGGTCATATCAGATATCCTTTAAGTGCATTGGGTTTCCAACACTTTTATCTTGGCAGACTGAACAGTACAGTGCAGGGCATGTGGGACAGCAGTTCAGCTAAATCTCAGTGTGGCTACTTGTTCAAGGCTGACAACTCCCATCTACCCCATTTTCTTTAATCATTAAAACCATGAAATTGTAAAAATATCCTATTTACAATTATGTGCTGACCATCCCACATTGTATCACTCTTCTGCTGTGATCTGTTTAGGGGGAAGCTTATAAATTAAGCCTATTTATTTGGCTTTAAATTCTTGTGATTTCTTTATGAAGCACCACAAGGTCTGCAGGTCATGAAGATGTGTCTACATTTTATTTAGGATTCAGTTAAACTGAGCCTAGAGATATCAAAAACCGCCCTCTTTGCCTGTAAAATTAGGGTCAAATGGTCATAGATAAAAAAGTCTCCAGAATACAAAATTTAAACACAGAAACATCAGTAAACAACTAGGTCATATTTATAGTTACATTTAGATTTATTCACTGATCAGATTTTCAGTGGAGTCTAGAAAAACTAGACACTTGGTATGAAAAGAAACAATTATCACATCACTTTCAGGTTAAATGATTTTATCCAAATGCCAGTAAGAAGTTTACTCATTTGTTTTTATGCCATGCTATTTTTACATACATGGCCATGGATTATTCAGCACACATGCAGAAACAGATAAATTGAGCACTTACTAACCAGATTGTACAGCACTGCAGAAAATCAGATGGAGTATCAGTAGCTTAATTCAAATTCTTTAAAAGTACATCAAAGCTAACAAAATCATTCTCCTTTTCCCATTAATATAATTTTCCTTTTTCTCCTCCCGAGCTAGACAGTTTTCCATGATAAAAGAGATCCTTCTAGCAATAAAACATACTTTTTTTGTGCAATTAATAGGGCCAAGAATTTTCTAACAAAGCTACAAAAATCAATTACTGATAAGGAAAATGTTTTGTCCCACTCAGATCTTCTTCTCAAACACACTTCAGTGTTATGCCCTTCTGTCCCACAGATGGGTGTGAGCTGTTCAGGCTGGTTAAAATCAAGGAGCTTCCTCCTTCACAGCCACAGGGTGAAATGTGTGCAACAAGGGTCTTGTGTGGGAAAGTAGAGCTAGGTCTGCACAGCATTATGTGATCACAAAATAGAACTTGGAAATATGGTTTCTAATATTCAGTTTCTGCTATTCTTGTCCTGAGGATGATGTTAGCAACCAAAAAATACAGGTTTTTTAAAGCAAGGTTAAAATTAAAAACAAAATGAGAGGCCAGTACTACCCAGCTGGGAGGTGGAGGAACACAAACTCAGTGTGGCCTTGTCCTTCCTGTCTTTGGGATGAGCCCCTCTGTCTCCTGGGAGCTGAGGGCTGCTGCAAACCACCCTCCTGTGCTGAGGGTTGTAGGGACAGACACATTGCTTTCCATGATGTTTTCCACCAGCTTTGCTTCCTGGCTCCTTCTCTGGAAACTGTCCAGCTGCTTTGTTTGTGGGCCCTACAGGAAATTTTCCCAGAATCAAATGGAGGTTTTGTTTTTGAGGAAG